>SJYC01013684.1:0-16826 GCA_006408675.1 Madoqua kirkii | reverse complement strand
CCCAGAGCCTTACCTTATCCTGTGGCCATTCCTGGCAAGTTGGTCCGTCCCTCCAATGAGTCCAGTTGAGGCTCGGCCAAATGAATCAGAACACTGGTTTGAAAGAGAACCCGGAATACCATCAGGTGTCGCGCCCCCTCCTTCGTCTCGGGGTTCCTTTGCTCCAGCTCGCCCAAGCCACCAGTCCAGCAGCTCAAGGGGCTGGCGTGGTTGGAATCTCACTGGGGCCTCCAGAAATGTTGCAGAAACCAGTACTCAAGAAACCAAGCACCGCACTCGGAGGTTTGGAGAACTCAGGTTTATTATACCAGCAGGCCCAGAGTAGTTAACACTCCAAGCTCTGAGGCCCAAACAAAGGGATTACAGGGTTTTAATAGACAGACTGTAGTGGGCAACACTAGAAGTTAATAGGCTGGTTTAAACTAAGGGGTTTTGTGTGTGCAAGAACAGTGATCAAGATGGGAAGGGGGATGCCTGACCTGGACAGGCTTGATTAAGCAGGTTTGCAGGAGCTGGGCAATTACAAAGAGCAGGACAAGGGTGAGTGAGATAAGGTCCAGTTCCTAGTATTACAAGTCCCCATTTTTGAGACTACTTGACCAACGTGTTCTAGACTTTGCAAGGGGCAAGCTGAGTTATAGAGGCAGAAATAAAAGGAGGTTTTATAAAATTTTAACTTTTCCTCTTTGGAAGTGGCTCTGGGAAGTCAGCCCTTAGAATAGGATTCTGGAACAAGATAACTTTTGCAGTCATTCAGCAGCAAGGGCCCTACTGTCACTCCAGTGAGTGGAGGGCGGAGCTCCTGAGGTGCTCTAACACTGGAATCACTAGGATTACCTGTTATAAATTGAGATAAGCTACAGGTGGAAGGGGAAATAATAGGCCAGGCAATAGAACTGGAATGAAATGTGAGCAAGGTTCATTTTAAGGACTGTAATTTTAAGCTGGCTGGGTTTGCTGAGATCCCAGAGACACTTCAAGAAAAAGAATGAAAGGCTATCTCCAGCCAGCTAGCAACCCAGGGCCCAGTGAAGCTGCAAGGCCTACTTGGCACTGTTGACAGAGACCTTCATCTCCTGTAGTTGTAGGAAGACTGTACTGAAAACTGGGCCCAGCGTTGAAGCCGCCAGAGCTTATGATGTGAGTCCTCTGAGGCTCATAGGGAAGGACTGAGAACTGAGACGTAGGATGTGGACCTTGGGGGTCGTTGAACCTGAACCACTTGAACCCCAGCTTTACCTGAATCCTCTAACAAGTTAAAGAAGCCCTACCTGCCTGGAGAGTGGCCTCCTCTTGACAGAAACCACAGATGAAGATCTCACCTGAGGCGACGTCCCTGCTGGTCCAGTGGCCAAGACCCCATGCTCCCAGTATGGGAGATCGGAGTTTGATCCCTGGTCAGGGAACCAGATCCCACATGCTGCAACTAAGACCCAGAGCAGATAAACACATAAACAACCTGGTTTAAGAAAAAGGATCTCACCTGAGGAGGCTGCCTCATAGGACGTCCTCCTCTAGATCGCAGCCCTCCTCCCCTCTGGCCCCAGACCAGTCGCTGGGTCAGGTCTCGGCACGGGATGCGCAGGGAAGTACAAGCACGGCTGTGAGCAAAAGCTCAGTCATGGAGCATTGTGGGAGCCACCGCACGTGTCCTGACGGAAAGGGCTAGCGTGTGAAAGAGCAGAGCTCACTCTATGAGCCCAAAGTGTGGGGGTAAAGCTGGACAGGGGGGGATTATTGAGAGAGGGTGAGGCTACTGGTCTGGGATTAGGACATAATGTTCTGGAAGGAAATCTGGACTCAGTCCTATGACATTGATGGGAAGGTTCCTCCAATCTGATCACAATGGTGGTGAACTAAATGAAAAGGGATGTAGGAACTGCCTTGGAGTATTAACGAAGGCCAAGTGGAAGCCCTGGCAGCTCCCAATCCGCCCCCCATCCAACCTCCTGGATAGTAAACCAGAAGCAGTACTTCACCCCCCTGGAACTGTGGAGTGAAGCCACCTTCTGAGACAGGGTATTCAGGACACTGGTCACCACTGTATCCCCCTGCAGTGCTCCTCCATGGCCCCTATAAAGTTCATGTTAGTGGGTTCAGTGTCAGGAGCCTTCCAGGGGTGTGCCTGCTACTCTGTGCCAGCCTGGTTACCTGCTACCCTGATGCCCAAGTGTGGGGCCAGAGATGGCCCGTTGCTGCACTGTCACTGGGTGTATATGGGTTGTGGAGAAGAAACGAGGCCAGAAGTTACAGATAAGTACAATTGCTAGCAGATAATTCATGCTTGTTGATCCCTAGTCATAGTGCAGGATGACTCCTTACATAAAATAGCCTCAGTAATTGAGAATACGCTCATTATACATGGGCTTCCCTTGTGGCTCAGCTGGTAAAGAATACGCCTGCATTGCAGGAGACCTGGGATCAATCCCTGGGTTAGGAAGATCCCCTGGCGAAGGGAAAGGCTACCCTCTCCAGTGTTCTTCCCTGGAGAATTCTGTGGACTGTAGAGTCCATGGGGTCATAAAGAGTCAGACACAACTGAGCGACTTTCACTTCACTTTATCATTATACATACATATGTATACACACACACTCCCTGTTTTCTTTTCCATAAAGTATATGTAAATAGAATTTATTCCAGTGCCTGTGTCTGGAGGGTACAAACTTGTGCCAGTACTTTAAACAGAGGTTATATCATTTTGTGAACTCACACCCCAGTGTATCAGCTCCACCTTAGCATTGCTGGTGCATCTTGATAGTGTGCTAAAAGGCTGTCAATAGAGCAGAATGCCCTGAAGAAACAGTGACAAAACTCCCCATCAGGCAAGGACTTGTTCTCACAGTGAGCCCTCCTCTGGCGTGGAGACTGTTTGCCTTGCTATTGAATCACTAAATTCAATGTCCAATGTTTGTCTCTCAAGCGTGTCCGACTCTTGTGACCCCACGGACTGTAGCCCGTCAGAACAGTGACAAAACTCCCCATCAGGCAAGGACTTGTTCTCACAGTGAGCCCTCCTCTGGCATGGAGACTATCTGCCTTGCTATTGAATCACTAAATTCAATGTCCAATGTTTGTCTCTCAGGCATGTCCGACACTTGTGACCCCACGGACTGTAGCCCGCCAGACTTCTCATCCATGGGGTTTCCCACACAAGAATACTGAACTGGGTTGCCATTTTCATGCAAGCCCATCTTCCTCACCCAGGGATCAATCCCTCGTCTTCTGTGTCTCCTGCTTTGGCAGGCAGATTCTTTCCCATTAGCACTACCAAGAAAGAAACCAATAACTGTTAAAGCTCTCAAATGGGCACAAATAAGTAAAGGTTGATCTGCTTCTATAAATTAATAAATTGATTTTCCATTTGAGAGTCAACCTATATATGCTTAATTAGTTGAAAGTTGATTTTCTGCTGTTTGATAGAGATCAGAGGAAACTTAGTTTCTAAATACGTGACCCTGACAAGCAGACCCTGAAGGGTGAAGTCCACTGGCCAGTTTCCTTCCCCCTTTATTTTGCGGCTGTGCATAAGCTGAATCTGGAGATGAAATTTTGGAAGCTGCCAGCAGTGAAAATGGATGAGGTCACCAAAGAACTGAGGGTAGGTGGATAATAGATCTCAAGATTAGCCCTAAGACACCGTTATGTTATAAGTAGAGGGGATATAGAGGATGAATGAGCAGGTCACCATCTCCTTGAGAATAAGTGCAGACCCCTTAGAATAGTCCTTGTGGTCTGACTGGTCCCCCTGATCCCTGGCGCTGAGTTCCAGAACTCACCATGCTCCTGCTGGCTTCTGGGCCCTGGCTTAGGACCCTCCCTCTTCTGGAAGCCCTTCCGCCCTGACTAGTTAACTCTTCCCTCTTCCCCATCACTGTCATTCTTCAGGGATCATTTCAGAGTTTCATTTGTTTGTTTTTTAGTCACACTATGCTGCTTGTAGAATCTTAGTTCCCCAACCAGGGGTAGAACTGAGGGCCTCAACAGTGAAAGAGCAGAGTCTCAACCATGAGATCACAAAGAAATTCTCTTTTTTTCCGAATACCTTTATCTTCACATCTCTTGGCCTCCGATTCATTCCTCCACATACACACAGGCCCCAAATTCACTGAGCAATTTGGTCCTTGGCTCGGGTCCCCTCTCCATCATACCTCCTGTCCCTATCAATGGCCTTCCCACCCTGGGCCATTGTTCTGTGATCACCTTGACTTTATCTGCCTTTCCATGACCCGTGCTGACTCATTCACTGGACCATGTTCTAGGTTCTTTTCAGTTTCTCTTATGCAAGACTTCTGAGATTCCTCCCAGCCTACCATCTCCTTTAATTTTCATCATCTCCATTTACTCTAAATTTGCTCTTTTACCAGATCCAAGCTCTAATTTTCTCTATCCTCCCCACCTCCTTCTTTTATTTTATTTTTAAGTCACACCTGGTCACATGTGGTATCTTAGTTCCCCAACCAGGGATCGAACTTGTGCCCCCTGCATTGGAAGGCAGAGTCTTGGAACTGCCAGGGAAATCCCCGTCCTCCCAATTTTTCTGAATTGAGCTTTCCTCCCCCAGTTTTTCAGCCTGAAAGCCATTCTAAAACCACACCCTGACTGTTGCAGGGGTTGCCCACCATTCTATAGCTTTCCTTCTGGAACCTCTCCACTCCTGTGTCCCCTTTTCTCTTCTTCAGTTGCTGTCACCTCCCACTTCACCCTTGGGAGAATCTTCTCCCCAGCCACCAACCCTGATGGGAATGAAACCAGCTTCCTCTTTGCTGCTTGCAAAGGTGGGCACACAGACTCTTTCTGTCCTAAGGATGCATCTGCACACGGAGAAAGGGGAGACCAAGCTAACAATGCAGGGAAATCACTGAGCTCTATCTCTCATGGGCACTGCTCTGTATTTCCTGCTTTTCTCTTGAAACTTTCCTCTACTTATTTTATATTTGTTTGTTTATTTGTGCTAGGTCTCAGTTGTGGCATGTGGGATCTCGCTCCTTGACTAGGGATCAAACCCACACCCCCAGCGTTGGGAGCATGAAGTCTTAGCCACTGGACCACCAGGGAAGTCCCGAAACCTTTCCTTTAAAGATCTGTCAGAGAACTTGCCTGTATTGGCCAGGAGATGGCTAATTCATTGGCTCTCCCTTGCACTATTGAAAAATCTGAAATAGTCCTGAGGGAGAGACTCTTCCTAACAGTAACTAAGGCCGCCCCTATTCCCCCAGGGCATTGCTTCCTGTCTACAAATTGCTAACTCCAGGCTTTTCCCCCTTCTCTCTAGTTTATCTAACAGGACAACTTGACAACTGAAACAGCCTTAAATCTCAGCAACATCCCAGTAAAGCCCACAGCAAGACTGGTGCTCCCCAGTTGCCTTTCACTTCACGCATGGAATACTGGAGAGCCAGAGGAGCAGGCACGATGCGCCTGAGAGAGACACTGGAACTCCAAGTAGCGGGGGACTAGAGAAGGAGGATACACCCTTGTGTGGAGAGCTGACTGCCTCAGCCATTCCCTTCAGGACAAATGTGAGTTCCTCCACAAAGGCAGGTTAAAGCCTGAAGCTAAAAGCTTCCGCTGTTGGGCACCTCACTAGCTAGAGCCCCTTCTAAGGTCCTCAGGGGCATGGAAGCAGTTGATCACATGGTATAGCAGATGCCTCTGGTGGCCTGTGTCCCATCCCCTTTGGCAGCCTCTGATTTCTGTCCAAGCTGAGTTCCTGTAAACCCAATTACCAGTGACCAATCCATGTGATCACTCACCTAGAGCCAGACATCCGGGAACGTGAACTCAAGTAGGCCTTAGGAAGCATCACAATGAACAAAGCTAGTGGAGGTGATGAAATTCCAATTGAGCTATTTCACATCCTAAAAGATGATGCTATAAAAGTGCTGTAGTCAGTATGCCAGCAATTTTCAGAAACTGAGCAGTGGCCTAAGGACTGAAAAAGGTCAATTTTCATTCCAATCCCAAAGAAAGGCAATTCCAAAGAATGCTCAAACTACTGCACAATTGCACTCATCTCACACACCAGTAAAGTAATGCTCAAAGTTTTCCAAGCAAGGCTTCAGAAATACGTGAACCGTTAACTTCTACATGTTCAACCAGGTTTTAGAAAAGGCATAGAAGAACCAGAGATCAAATTGCCAACATCCGCTGGATCATCAAAAAAGCAAGAGATTCCAGAAAAACATCTTATTTCTGCTTTATTGACTATGCCAAAGCCTTTGACTGTGTGGATCACAACAAACTGTGGAAAACTCTGAAAGAGATGAGAATATCAGACCACCTGACCTGCCTCTTGAGAAACCTGTATGCAGGTCAGGAAGCAACAGTTAGAACTGGACATGGAACAACAGACTGGTTCCAAATAGGAAAAGGAGTACATTAAGGCTGTATATTGTTACTCTTCTTATTTAACTTATATGCAGAGTACGTCATGAGAAATGCTGGGCTGGATGAAGCACAAGCTGGAATCAAGACTGCCATGAGAAATATCAGTAACCTCATATGCAGATGACACCACCTTTATGGCAGAAAGTGAAGAAGAACTAAAGAGCCTCTCAGTGAAAGTGAAAGAGGAGAGTGAAAAAGTTGGCTTAAAGCTCAACATTCAGATAACTAATATCATGGCATCCAGTCCCTTCACTTCATGGCAAACAGATGGGGAAACAGTCTAAACAGTGGCTGACTTTATTTTGCTGGGCTCCGAATCAGAATTGATTTGGAGATGCAGATGGTGACTGCAGCCATGAAAATTAAAAGACGCTTACTCCTTGGGAGGAATGTTTTGATGAACCTAGACAGCATATTAACAAGCAGAGATATTACTTTGCCAACAAAGGTCTGTCTAGTCAAGGCTATGGTTCTTCCAGTAATCATTATGGATGTGAGAGTTGGACTATAAAGAAAGCTGAGCACCTAAGAATTGATGCTTTTGAACTGTGGTATTGGAGAAGACTCTTGAGAGTCCCTTGGACTGCAAGGAGATCTAACCAGTCCATCTTAAAGGAGATCAGTCCTGAATGTTCATTGGAAGGACTGATGTTGAAGCTGAAACTCCAATACTTTGGCCACCTGATGTGGAGAGCTGACTCATTTGAAAAGACCCTGATGCTGGGAAAGATTGAAGGCAGGAGGAGAAGGGGATGACAGAGGATGAGATGGTTGTACAGTCCTGAATGTTCATTGGAAGGACTGATGTTGAAGCTGAAACTCCAATACTTTGGCCACCTGATGTGGAGAGCTGACTCATTTGAAAAGACCCTGATGCTGGGAAAGATTGAAGGCAGGAGGAGAAGGGGATGACAGAGGATGAGATGGTTGTATGGCATCACCAACCCAATGGACATGAATTTGGATAATCTCCAGCAGTTGGTGATGGACAGGAAGGCCTGGAAGCTGTGGTCCATGGGGTCACAAAGAGTCGGACACAACTGAGTGACTGAACTGAACTGAAACCCCTGAAAACAGAGGCTCACCACCTGCTGGCTCTGAATGGCTCAGTTCTGCCTCTTTAATAGAGCTGAGAAGTGGAGGTGAAATCATTGTTAATAATCTAGAGACATCACCATTCAAAGAAGATAGGAACCATTGCATAAGTTTTTCAGCCTTTCTTGCAATAGGATGGAAATCTGGGAGACATTATGTACTATCAAGGTGTGACCTTGATTATGCACTTATATCTCTGAACAACACCCCCTCCCCCACTTCCTTTTTCTTTCTTCACTTAAAGTTCTAACTTTCCCAAGGCTAAGGTCTCAGGCAAAGCTGGCTGCGTATTTCAAGGACACGGAAAGGGTTAATTTCAAGCTTTTCCCTGGGCAGGACTTTGAACAAGTTAGTTGTTTTTATTGTTTATGCAAAAAGAATTGGCTTTGTAGTTTCAAAAAAATTTCTCCCACTCCATTCAATCAGCAATCACACACTCAAAGTCATTCAGAGGCTATCACAATGCCTTCCTTCTCCTGAGTCCCATAGGTTTCCTTGCTCCCTTCCTGGGAGCCCCAAGGAGGTTATCATTCAGGATGCCTCCCTTCCTCCCAAGTCCCCAGATATCCCTAGCTGATGCTCCCTTCCTGGGAGCCCAAAGAGGTGATCAGTCTCCTCTCCTACTCGTTGGAATAGGCTCTGTCTGGGGATTGAACCCAGAGCCTTACCTTATCCTGTGGCCATTCCTGGCAAGTTGGTCCGTCCCTCCAATGAGTCCAGTTGAGGCTCGGCCAAATGAATCAGAACACTGGTTTGAAAGAGAACCCGGAATACCATCAGGTGTCGCGCCCCCTCCTTCGTCTCGGGGTTCCTTTGCTCCAGCTCGCCCAAGCCACCAGTCCAGCAGCTCAAGGGGCTGGCGTGGTTGGAATCTCACTGGGGCCTCCAGAAATGTTGCAGAAACCAGTACTCAAGAAACCAAGCACCGCACTCGGAGGTTTGGAGAACTCAGGTTTATTATACCAGCAGGCCCAGAGTAGTTAACACTCCAAGCTCTGAGGCCCAAACAAAGGGATTACAGGGTTTTAATAGACAGACTGTAGTGGGCAACACTAGAAGTTAATAGGCTGGTTTAAACTAAGGGGTTTTGTGTGTGCAAGAACAGTGATCAAGATGGGAAGGGGGATGCCTGACCTGGACAGGCTTGATTAAGCAGGTTTGCAGGAGCTGGGCAATTACAAAGAGCAGGACAAGGGTGAGTGAGATAAGGTCCAGTTCCTAGTATTACAAGTTCCCATTTTTGAGACTACTTGACCAACGTGTTCTAGACTTTGCAAGGGGCAAGCTGAGTTATAGAGGCAGAAATAAAAGGAGGTTTTATAAAATTTTAACTTTTCCTCTTTGGAAGTGGCTCTGGGAAGTCAGCCCTTAGAATAGGATTCTGGAACAAGATAACTTTTGCAGTCATTCAGCAGCAAGGGCCCTACTGTCACTCCAGTGAGTGGAGGGCGGAGCTCCTGAGGTGCTCTAACACTGGAATCACTAGGATTACCTGTTATAAATTGACAACAAGGGCCCTACTGTCACTCCAGTGAGTGGAGGGCGGAGCTCCTGAGGTGCTCTAACACTGGAATCACTAAGATTACCTGTTATGAATTGAGATAAGCTACAGGTAGAAGGGGAAATAATAGGCCAGGCAGTAGAACTGGAATGAAATGTGAGTAAGGTTCATTTTAAGGACTGTAATTTTAAGCTGGCTGGGTTTGCTGAGATCCCAGAGACACTTCAAGAAAAAGAATGAAAGGCTATCTCCAGCCAGCTAGCAACCCAGGGCCCAGTGAAGCTGCAAGGCCTACTTGGCACTGTTGACAGAGACCTTCATCTCCTACAGTTGTAGGAAGACTGTACTGAAAACTGGGTCTGGCATTGAAGCCGCCAGAGCTTATGATGTGATTCCTATGAGGCTCATAGGGAAGGACTGAGAACTGAGACGTAGGATGTGGACCTTGGGGGTCGTTGAACCTGACCCACTTGAACTCCAGCTTTACCTGAATCCTTTAACCAGTGAAAGAAGCTCTACCTGCCTGAAGAGTGGCCTCCTCTTGACAGAAACCATAGGTGAAGATCTCACCTGAGGGGACGTCACTGCTGGTCCAATGGCCAAGACCCCATGCTCCCAGTGTGGGAGATCGGAGTTTGATCCCTGATCAGGGAACCAGATCCCACATGCTGCTAAGACCCAGAGCAGATAAACACATAAACAACCTGGTTTAAGAAAAAGGATCTCACCTGAGGAGGCTGCCTCATAGGACGTCCTCCTCTAGATCACAGCCCTCCTCCCCTCTGGCCCCAGACCAGTCACTGGGTCAGGTCTCGGCACAGGATGCACAGGGAAGTACAAGCACGGCTGTGAGCAAAAGGTCAGTCATGGAGCATTGTGGGAGCCACCGCACGTGTCCTGAGGGAAAGGGCAAGCGTGTGAAAGAGTAGAGCTCAGTCTATGAGCCCAAAGTGTGGGGGTAAAGCTAGACGGGGGGGCTTATTGAGAGAGGCTGAGGCTACTGGTCTGGGATCAGGACACAATGTTCTAGAGTGATCTGGACTCAATCCTGTGACATTGCTGGGAAGGTTCCTCCAATCTTGACCACAATGGTGGTGAACTAAATGAAGAGGGATGTAGGAACTGCCTTGGAGTATTGACAAAGACCAAGTGGAAGCCCTGGCAGCTCCCAATCCACCGTCTATCCCACCCTCCTGGATAGTAAACCAGAAGCAGCACTTCATCCCCCGCCATCTCTAACTGTGAAGTGAAGTCACCTTCTGAGACAGTGTGCAGGGCACTATTCAGCACTGTATCCCCCTCCAGTGCCCCTCCATGGCTCCTGTAAAATTGTCACTAGTCGGTCCAATGTCAGGAGCCTTCCAGGGGTGTGGCTGCTACTCCCTGTGCCAGCCTGGTTACCTGCTACCCTGATGCCCAAATGTGGGGCCAGAGATGGCCAGTTGCTACACTGTCACCGGGTGCATATGGTTGTGGAGGAGAAACGAGGCCAGAAGTTACAGATAAGTACAATTGCAAGCAGATAATTCATGCTTTTTAATACCTGGTGATAATGCAGGATCATTCCTTACACAGAATAACCTCAGTAATTGAGAATACGCTCTCATCATTATACACAGACTTCCCTGTGGCTCAGCTGTTAAAGAATCCGTCTGCAATTCAGGAGACCTGGGTTCAAACCCTGGGTTGGGAAGATCTCCTGGAAACGGGAAAGGCTACCCATTCCAGTTTTCTGGCTGGAGAATTCCATGGACTGCACAGTCCATGGGGTCACAAAGAGTCGAACACGACTGAGCAACTTTCACTTCACTTTATGCATACAAACACACCCTGTTTTCTTTTCCAGAAGATATATGTAATAGAATTTACTCCAATGCCTGTGTCTGTAGGGTACAAACCTGTGCCAGTACCTTAAACAGAGGTTGTATTTATTTTGTGAACTCACACCCCAGTGTATCAGCTCACATCTTAGAATTGCTGGTGCATCTTGTTTGGAATGTCTGGTGCTTCTAATAGTGTGTTAAATTGCTGTCAATGGAGCAGAATGGCCTGAAGAAACAGTGACAAAATCCCCATCAGGAGAGAACTTGTTCTCACAGTGAACCCTCCTCTGGCATGGACACTATTTGCCATACTATTGAATCACTAAATCCAATGTCCAATGTTTGTCGCTTAGTCATGTCCAACTCTTGTGACCCCATAGGCTGTAGCCCGCCAGGCTCCTCTGTCATGGAATTTCCCAGGCAAGAATACTCAAGTGGGTTGCCGTTTCCTTCTCCAGGGAATCTTCATTGCAGACAGGCTCTTTACTGCCTGACAACCAGGGAAGTCCATTAAATCACTATTGTCAAGTATTCCAACACGTCCCAGAATCATCCGTCATGAAGCATAGTCTCTCATCCCAAGTTCCCCTCCACAGTACAGTTTATCAGAATTTTCTATGTTCTGGGTCACCAGATTCTTCCATCCCATTTATTTCCACTGTATTCCAAACAGGATTAACACTCCATGAAAACTATTTAGGCTGGCCAAAAAGTTTCTGTAACATCTTTCCAAAAAGCTTGAATGAAGCTGTTGGCCAACCCAGTACTTGGCATGATCATCAGTTCTGTGTTCTTAGATCCAAATTCCCTTGCCATCTTACTCTGGGTAACCTTTGGCTTGGATGTTCAAGGAAAAGAGCCTATGCTTCCATGAAGCTACATCCTCTTCATTTTCCTTCAACCTCACTGGCCATTTGTCTGCCTCCTCTTCTGACTCCCTCTCTTTTTTCCCCATCTTCAGCTGTTGGGAGTGTCTCAGGATTCTCTGTTCTGTATCCTCACCTCACCAAATTAACTCATCCATTTCCATGACGTAGTTCAGTATATGCCAAGAGAATCTTTTGAAACTTGTATCTCTTAATGATCTCTTCTCATATCATATGAGGGTTAGTGTATGTGAGGTGAACAATGGCAGAATTGATGGTATGTTGCTTCCAAGACAAGGTCATTGTGTAGTTTCTGCCTACTGCTTTTCTTGGATTGCATGCTTCAGGGGAAGCTAGCTTCCATATTCTCAAGCAGCCTATAGAAGTGGCACAGGGTGAGAAATGGAAGCCTCTTGCCAATGGCTATCTGGGTAAACCATACTCCAGCCCTCATTAAGCTTTCAGTTGACTTCCATTCCAGATGACATCTTGACCACAACTTTATGAGACCCCAAACCATTATTACCCAACTAAACCACTCCCAATTTCCTGACCAACAGAAACCGTGAGATAATAAATGTTTGTTGTTGTAGACTGCTAGATTTGTGGGTTTCTTGTTATGCAGTAGTAGAACACTTATACAACCCCCAAGTTCATATCGCCAGTGTTTTCCACTCCACAGATCTCTAACTTCATATTCTAAAGTACTACCTCCACGATCAGGTTCCCTGATGGTTCAGTGGTAAAGAACCCACCTGCCGATGCAGGAGACTCGGGTTCAATCCCTGGGTCACAAAGATCCAGAAGAAGAGAATCGCAACCCCCTCCAGTATTCTTGCCTGGCAAATCCCATGGACAGAAGCCTGGTGGGCTGTAGTTCATGGGATCTCAAAACAATGAGACATGACTTGGCAACTGAACAACAACAATAACTATGTGGTATCAACCCTGAAACATCAAAAGCACCTCATTATTAATATGGACAAATCAAAACTCTTGATTCAGAAAACTATACTACCACCAGCTTTTACTCCAGAAGAAATCTACACCTCAAGAGCCACTCAGCTTCTCTGGCCGGAAACCTAGGAGTCATTCTCGATTCCTTCCTTCCCCTCACCTTCCACAACCCAACCATCAGCTCTACTTCCAAAACTGATCTTGACTGTGTTTGCTCCTTTCCACCTCTCTTGCTGCTCCGCTGGTCCAGACCACAGGCATCTCTCACTTGGACTGTTGCTTCTTAACTGATTCCCTTCCTCCATGCTTGCCCATCCCTTGGAGCAGAGAGAATGAAGGGTCTTCATAAAAATTACACCTGTTATCTGGGTAAAATCCTCCAGTGACTTCCAGTACACCTTGGAGTAAAATTCAGACTCCTTACCATGGCCGTCAAGAACCTGTGTGTCCCAGCCCTGCCACCTCTCACTCTTATTCACCATTTTCCAAACATCTGAGTCATCTTCCTGTTCCTCAAATGCTTCAAGCCCATTCTTGTTTTATGGACTTTGCATGCAATGTTCTCATAGTTTCTTCTTCTCAGTGATCCAGGTCTTGGCTTAAATGTTACCTCCTCATTGAGTTCTCCTATACTTACTTTAAAGTTGAATTATAATAGTTAACCCTGGTAATCTTTAGTGTTTTTCACCAAACATTTTTCTGGTGCTGCCCTTCTAGACACTTGGTCCATGCCCCTTGGAAGTTAGGTGTGACCATATGACTGCTTTTGCCAAATGAGCTTTATTTATTGATTCTTCTCCTCCCCTTCCCTCTCCTCCCCTCCCCCTCCCCCTCCCCCCCTGGGAGCAAACCCATGCCCCCGGAAGTATGGAGTCTAAACCACTAGGCTGCCAGGGAATTCCCCCCAAGGAGATTTAGATAACAGAAAGTTTAAGAGCCAGTGCCTGCCACATCCCTTATTCCTGCCTTGTGATCTTGGAAGCATGAGTGATAAATGCCTCTCTTCCAACCTCTGATGGATGTGTGGCATGAGTGAGATATAAACCTTTATTGTTTCCACCACAACGTATTACCATATTCATCCTCATAACACCCTCTTAAGAAAGGCATTGTCAAGTATAATGACCACAGTTTTATAGATGGGAACACAAAGACAAATGGAAGTAGTGACTTGCCAAGATCAGAGAAAACCTATAGCAAAATTAAGGAGTAGAACTTGTGTTTTTATAAATTCAAAGTTTTTTCCAGTTTCTTCTCAATGATATGTCTCAAATTTAACTTTGGCATTACTTTACCTATAAATTAGCATATTTAGAATCATGTCATGATTTTAATCTAATTTTATTTCAGAAATGTGCACCAAAAACCTGGCAATTTCTAATTGAATAAATATATAAAATAGCAAAAAGAAAAAAAATGCTTATTACTATTTCAGACAGCTGAGATTGTTGTTAGTTACTCCAGCATAACTAGCCTGACTATCATGCCGGGTACTTACCTGGGTGTTTTGCATGAACTAACTCATTTGCTTCTCCAGCAACTAATTATTCTCATGTTAGAATTAGAGTGACTGAGGCACAGAAAAGTTAAGTAAGGAACAGAGGTAGAATCTGAATCTGGTAAGAGATTTATGCTCTTAGTCACTGTGCTATACTGCCTCTCAAAGACGTTCAAACTCATGTTCAAACAAGGAATTGCAGAGTCATGGGCTTCATTACACATTCATACATATATAGAGAAGAGGGAACTGCCAGTTTTCATCCTAAGAGTGTGTGTGTATTTTAGGAATATAGGAATGTCACTAGAAATATCAATAACTATTTTAGTGTCAGTACCAGGACAATAATTATCAAGTAAACAACCAGTTAAATATTTTAGAAGTTAAATATTATTTTTACAAGATCTAAAGACGTCTGAGTGTCTGAAAAGACCCTTCCTCACCTTGTAGAAATAGTTGCAAGGACTTTTTTTCCCAATTGTTTAAAACAAATTCTTTTAAGGTATAGTTTACAAATGATGAAGTACACACTTGCTGTAAGTGTACAGTTTGATAAGGCTTGACAAGTGTGTATACCCGAATACCTGCCAGTGTTAGACCCAGAGAAGGCCTAATCACCGGAACCGTCATCTCACAGACCACCAAGACCTGGAATTCGATGCAAACCGCAAGAGGATTTATTGAACCGTTGCCCCAGGGTTCAGTCACCTCCGAGGAGGAAAGAACCCTGAGTGTCGTTACAGAGAAGTTTTTATACCCGAGGGCCACAAGCAGGTACAGGTGGGGTTACAGGTGGGGTGAGGACGTTTGATTGGTGGGCAAGGCTTGACCTTTACAGGGATAGGTCTGCAAGTTATTAAGTCTAAACGGCTGACTGACCACCCCGCAGAGGTTTGGCTAATTCTCAGAAAAACAGCCTCCAGGAAGGATTAACATAAAAATAACCATTCTGGGTGGGGGGCTTCTGCAAAGGTCAGGAGACCATGAGTCATCAGATAAGGGGCAGGCTATTTTCCATGAGGTATGGCCTGCCTCTGGGGTTTTAACAGGACAAAGAAAACTTTTTAAAATTTAACTTTTCCCCTTCACCAGCACCATCAAAATACAGAACTTTTGGATATTCCTGGCTTTTCCACTGCCGGGGGCACAGTTTTGATCCCCGGTCTGGAAACTAAGATCCAGCAAGCCATGTGGTGCAACCAAAGAAAAAACTTTTCCACCACTCTGCCCAGTCTTGCCTCCACCCCTGGCCTCAGGCAACCATTGATCAACACTGTGTCACCATGGAGTAGATCTGGCTTTTCTAGAGTTCCACAGAAATAGAATGATACAGTGTGCTTTTTGTGTCTCATTTCCTTTGTTCAGTACCATGTTTTTGAGGTAATCCATGCTATTGCACGTGCTAATATCTCATCCCCAAGAACAGTTTTTAGTAACAGAAGGTAGAATAAGTTTCAACTCTGGGCAGAACTTTCATGTTAGGTAGTTAGAATAGGAAAGAGGAGTTCAGGAGGGCGGTGGCTGCAACAATTGGGCGGTGGCTAAAAGACAAGGACCGGAAAAGCCTACAACAATTGGGCAAAGGAAGATCCGAGGACGGGAGTGAGGACCTCAGGTAGAACAAACAGAACTCCAGGCTGGCCCAATTTACATAGGGCAGGCCCAAGGGGAGGGAAAAAAAACATATAAAAAGAGGAGCCAAACGGCCGGGGTCGGTCTCTCACGTGCAAGCACATGCTATCTCTCTCTGTCTCTCTCCCCATGTCTTTTGCGTTGGCATGCCCTCATGCCTCGAGGGTGTATTTTCCTTTCATTTTCTAAATAAAACTGAGATGTAACATGGAGCTGTAACACTGCTCTGTCCAAGAGCTGAGAGCTGTAACATGGTCTGTCTGAGAGCTGAGACACACTCTGTTCGAGGGCTTTAACATCTGTCACTTTAAATTTTTGTTGTGATGATACAGAACCGAGGAAATTACACACTCCCCTGACATCTTTCATGTTGTGGCTCAGATTTAACCTAGCTGAAACAACCTCGGCACAGCCCCCGCAAGGAGGAGGCCAAGCACAGCAGGAGCCTAACTTGGCGAAAGCTCCTATGGTAGAAGGGACAAGCCCAGTGTGCTGGAAACTGGGACAGCTAATAATCTCAGCAGAAAGTTCATGTAGCTCAGTCTCAGATTCCAGAAGACCTCCAGTTAAGATAGGAGGTCTCGCTCCTGTGGCTGGAGGAACATATGCCTAACATCTTAATTCCTTTACAATCTCTCATTTCTTGTTTCCTCAAACCCCCAGCAAACAGGCAAGGGGCAGTAGGCGCAACTGAGGAACTCTGAGGAGTCTACTCCTCAGAATGTCCCAAAGACACTATCTGCAGAGCCCCAGTAGCTGTTATCCAAGCTGGTGGGGGTTCTTCTGTCCTTAATCTTTTTTGTGCTAATAAAAACTGTGAGCAAGTTCAGGTATTTAGCAGATTTTCTGACAGGCTATGAAGGGGTTACATCAAAGGTAAGAGAAACCCCAGTAAGATAGTAGGCACTGAGAGAGGGCATCAGAGGGCAGATAGATAGAAACCACTATCACAGAAAGCTAACCAATTTAACTCTGTGGACCAAAGCCTTGTCTAACTCAGTGAAGCTAAGCCATGCTGTGTGGGGCCACCCATGACAGGCAGGTCATGGTGGAGAGTTCTGACAAA
>SJYC01013682.1:0-10146 GCA_006408675.1 Madoqua kirkii | reverse complement strand
GGTGAAAGAAAAATTATAATGAAAATTAGATTTAGAACTGAATTCTTAACTGTGAAACATAATGAAAAAATGCTGCATATCAAAATTTGTGAGATCATCTAAAATGATATTTAGAAGGAAATGAATAGACTTAAAAGCTTTCACTAGAGAAAAAGGAAGGCTCAGAACTTATTGTGAAAAATGAAAGTAAACATGTTAATTGCAGAAATTAGAAAATGAATATCAGACGAATCCTCATGAAAGCAGAAGGAAGGAAATAATAAAGATATAAGTAAAAGTCAATGAAATATAAAGCAAATATATAGATAGAAGTATCAACAAAACCAAGAATTACTTCTTTGAAAAGACTAATAAAATACAAAATCTCTAGAAAGATTAATCAATGGGAAAAAGACAGATGATGCATATATGCATTTTAGAATTTAAAAAGTGGGAGATACAGATGCTACAGAGATGAAACATAATAATAAGATAATACAAAGAACTTCATATCAGTACATTTGAAAACGAGTTTAAAAATGAGCTCATTCTTTGAAGAATACGTTTACTAAAAGTGAATTTAGAAATAGAGAATCCAAAAAGTCCTTTAACCACTAAAGAAAATGTCAGTACATAAAACTGTACCCAGGGGGGTGGAGGGGAAACACTGGACGCACAGTTCTTGACAGGCTTGGTTGGTTGGTTCTACCAGCCACTGAAGGAAAATATCATTCAGTATTTCTCAATTGTTTCCATAGAAAAGAAAGTTAGTACACTCCTAGAGTTATTTTGGTACCAAAACCTAACAGAGGAATGATACAGATCACTCTTATTCATGGATATGAGATGTAAAAATTATTTTAAAGCTTAGTAAACTAATGGCAACCCACTCCAGTATTCTTGCCTGGAAAAATCCATGGACAGAGGCGCCTGGTCTGCTGCAGTCCATGGGGTTGTGTGACTGAGCACGCATGCATGAGTGTAATAGGGAAATGGGTTGGTAGCAATAAACTGGTAAAACTAAAACAAACAAACAAACAAACAAAAAAAACCACTTAGAAAACTAAATTTAGCAATGTATTAAAAAGATAATGAATATTTACCAAGTTGGGTTTACACCAGAAATGCAGGGTTAGTTTGGAGAATTAACAAAACTCATCATATTAACTGATTAAAAAGAAAAAATCCCATATGATCATTTTACCAATATGGAAAACACATTTAATAATACTTAACATTCATTCATGATTTTAAAAGTCCCTTAGCTAATTAGGAACAAAAGACCTCTTCCTACACCTGATAAAATGCCCTATACCAATAAGTATAGCAGACATCATCCCGGGGAAATCTCGAAAGTATTTCCTTTAACATCAGAAACCAGACAAAGATGCCTCCTGGAACAATCCTTGGTCAGTCAGTGGAGGTTCCAGCAAGCACAGTCAGACAAGGGGAAAAAAAAAAAAGGTGGGAGGAAATAAGAAAGAAATGGTAATTATTTGAATTTTGTGTGGTATATTTTATATCAATTATATGTCAATAAAGCAGTTAAAAAAATTTCTGCCTTGATCCTGGCCTAACCTGAGCCATCCTGGCCTTACTTAATTTAAACTAACACCTTTGGTATTGAGGTAGAGTGATCCTGTAATAAGAAGATCTCAGCCCAAGAACTTCCACCTATGTGCCTCTCTCTTAGGTTAAGTGCTTGCTGTAGGAACAGGAATTGCTGGTAGTTAGAGCTGCCTTTGAGGCATGGGGTCTCTGCCTCTTTCTAGATGATGTAGACCAAACTATGCATTATGATACCATCGAAGCAAAATTGGATGCTCAGTTTTGCCAGGTGAAGTGGCACTATTCCAGAAGGGGTAGACTTCTCACATCCAATCTGTTCCACTGAGTACATGCCCAGGCAAGTAGGTCTGGGGGCAGCCAAGACCCTACCTCAAGAGAGCCTCTGACCTAGGAATTTTACTGCCATTATAGTCAGTTGCATCTAATTGAGGCAAGTGAAGCAAACAACAGGCAGATGCCCCTATGCAGGAGCACTGGCTGCTTCTCAAAGAACCAGCTTTTGGTTTCATTGCTTTTCTCTATCGTCTTTATGTTTCCTGTATTATTGATTTATACTTTAGTCTTCATTATTTATTTTCTTCTAATAAGTTTGTATTTGTTTTTCTAATTTTAAAGGTGGAAGCTGAGATCATTGATTTGAGATCTTTCTAAACTACTTCTAGTTACATACCACAACTTCTGTACATTATATTTTCATTTCCACTGAATTAAAAATATTTTCTAATTTCCCTTTGATTTCTTATTTGACTTATGGATTATTTAAAAGCGTCTTATTCAGTTTTTAAATATATTTAAGCACTTCTTAGATGCTTTTGTTATTGATTTCTAAATTAATTCTATTGTGGTGAAAGAATATATACTGTATCACCTGAATACCTAGGGGCTTCCCTGGTGGCTCAGAGGTTAAAGCGTCTGCCTCCAATGCAGGCAACCCGGGTTCAATTCTTGGGTTGGGAAGATCCCCTGGAGAAGGAAATGGCAATCCACTCCAGTTAGTAGGTTACACTCCATGAGGTCGCAAAGAGTCAGACACAACTAAGCGACTTCACCTTACCTCACCTCACCTTACCAACTGAATACCTTAACATTTATTAAGAACATAGGGGTTTCCCTGGTAGCTTAGACAGTAAGGAATCCGCTTACAATGCAGGCAACCTGGGTTCCATTCCTGGGTTGGGAAGATCCCTTGGAGAGAAGGGAATGGCAACCCACTCCAGTATCTTGCCTGGAGAATCCCAGGGATAGAGGAGCCTGGTGGGCTACAGTCCATGGGGTCACACAGAGTTGGACATGACTGAACACCTAATATACTGCACTGTTTTGTCCAACAGTATGATCTATCCTGATAGACGTTCCATCTGCACTTGTGACATCTGCTGTTGTTGGGTGGACTGTTTTATATGTGTCAAACAAGTTCGATGATACTCTTGTTTAAGCCTGCAATACCACTGCTTATTTTCTCTCTGCTTACTCTATTAATCATTGAGAGAATGTTGTTGAAATCACCAACTATAGTTGCAGATGTCTCCTTACTGTTCTATCACTTTTTACTTCATGTATTTTTTAGGAGCATAAGCATTTAGGACTGTTGTGTCCTCATGAAGAACTGATCCCCTTATCATTATGAAATGACCTTCTCTGTCACTGATAATGCTTTTTTGCTTTCAAATTCACTTTGTTATGAATGCAATCGTGACAACTTTCTTTTGGCTAGGGTTAGCATGGTGTGTCTCATGTCATCCTTTTACTTTTCACTTGTTTGTGTCTTTATGTATGTATAAAGTATGTGTAAAGCATACTTCATTTTACTGTCCTTCATTTTATTGCCCTTCACAGGTATTGCATTGTTTAATAAATGGAATGTTTGTGGCAACTCTGCATTGAGCAAATCCATTGGCACCATTTTTTCAACAGCATTTGATTCTCATGAAGAACTGATCCCCTTATCATTATGAAATGACCTTCTCTGTCACTGATAATGCTTTTTTGCTTTCAAATTCACTTTGTTATGAATGCAATCGTGACAACTTTCTTTTGGCTAGGGTTAGCATGGTGTGTCTCATGTCATCCTTTTACTTTTCACTTGTTTGTGTCTTTATGTATGTATAAAGTATGTGTAAAGCATACTTCATTTTACTGTCCTTCATTTTATTGCCCTTCACAGGTATTGCATTGTTTAATAAATGGAATGTTTGTGGCAACTCTGCATTGAGCAAATCCATTGGCACCATTTTTTCAACAGCATTTGATCACTTTGTATCTCTGTATCATATGTTGACAATTCTCCTGATATTTCAAACTTTTATCATTATTATTATATTTGTTATGGTGGTCTGTGATCAGTGATCTTCAATATTGGTATTGCAATTTTTGCTTTTAATTTTTAAATTAAGGTATTTACATTACTTTTTTAGACCTAATGCTATTGCACACTTTATAGACTACAGTATAGTTTCAGCATAACTTTTATATGCTCTGAGAAACCATAAAATTAATGTGATTCCCTGCATTGTGATGTTTGCTTTATTGTAGTGGTATGAAATCAAGTGTGCAATATTTCTGAGGTATATCTGTATATTAAATTCAACAATATTTGAATCTTTCTATTTTTATTGAATCTGATAATTTTTGCGCTTTAATTAGAGAGATTAGATCATTGAATTCTAATGTGATTATTGTTATGGTTGGTGCTAACTCTATCATCTTGCTATTTGTCTTCTCTTTGCCTCATCTGTTCTTTGTTCACTTTAGCTATTTTTCTACGTTTTGGGGGATTATTCTTCATTTTTAGTTATCATATTTTATCTTCTTTGTTGGTTTATTTGCTATAGCTTTTGTTATTTTACAGATTGATTCAAGATTTACAGAAACATTTATAAGTGATTAACAGTCTCCTGTCAAGTGAATTTATACCCCTTCAACCACAGAGGAGCCTGGCAGGCTACAGTCCATGGGGTCGCAAAGAGTCAGACATGACTGAGTGAATAACACTTTCACCTTATTCACAAGTAGCATAAGAACCTAACAACAGTATAAATCTATTTCTTCCCTCCCAGACTTTACGCTACTGTCATACATCATATTTTTACTTATTTAAAGTGAAAGTGAAAGTGAAGTCGCTCAGTCGTGTTCAACTCTTTGTGACCCCATGGACTGTAGCCTACCAGGCTCTTCCATCCATGGGATTTTCCAGGCAAGAATACTGAAGTGGGTTGCCATTTCCTCCTCCAGGAGATCTTCCCGACCCAGAGATTGAACCCAGGTCTCCCGCATTATAAGCAGATGCTTTACCAACTGAGGCACCAGGGAAATCTTGTTTATAAGACTATTTACTTATTTAGAAACCTCAGAATTCATTGTTACTTTATCTGTTTAAAAAATTAGCTATCCTATAAATAGATTTAATTATTATGGAAAAATATATATTTACCCAAGTAGTCATCATTCCTAGCACTCTTTATTTCTTTGTATAGATACAAATTTCCATCTACTATCATTTTTGCTCAACTTGAAAGACATCCTTTAATATTTCTTGTAGTTTGGGGTTGATGGTGTGAAGTATCTTAAGCTTTGTGTGTCTGAAAATGTCTGTCTGTCATCTTCATTTTTAAAAGGTATGTTCCCTGGGTATAGAACACTAGGTTAACACATTTCCTTTCAGAACTTTAAAGATATTATTTTCACTCTCTTCCCACTTGCACCATTTCCCATGAAAAATCTACTGTGACTCTTATTTTTGATCTTCCATGCATAAACGTGTCTTTTTTTCTCTGGCTGCTTTTAAGATGTTCTCTTTATCATTGGTAAAGCTTTGATAAATTTGATTAGGATGTCATTTGGTATAATTTTCTTCAGGTTTCACGCTTGTGAGAGTCTCTGAGCTACCTGAATCTGTGGGTTTATAGATTTCATCAAGTTTGGAAATTTTTCGACTATTGTTTCCTCAAGCATTTTCCCTAATGATTCCTTGCTCTCCTTCAGTGACTCCAATTACCCATATATTAGGCTGCCTAAAGTTGTTTCACAGATCACTGATGTGCCTTTCATTATATTGATTCTTTCTGTCCTGTGTTTTCTGAAGGTAGTTTTTAATTGTTGTATTTTTTAGTTTACTGATCTTTTCTCCTGCAGTGTCTAATCTGCCATAAATCCCATTTTATTGTTCAGTCGCCAAGTCATGTCCAAGTCTTTGTGACCCCATGGACTTTAGCACACCAGGTTTCCCTGTCCTTCACTATCTCTCAGAGTTTGCTCAAACACGTGTCCACTGAGTTGGTGATGCCATCCAGCCATCTCATTCTCTGTTGCCTCCTTCTCCTCCTGTCCTCAATCTTTCCCAGCATCAGGGTCTTTTCCAGGTAGTTGGCTCTTTGCATCAGATGGCTAAAGGACTGGAGCTTCAGCTTCAGCATCAGTCCTTCCAGTGAATCTTCAGGGTTGATTTCCTTTAGCACTGACTAGTTTGATCTCCTTGCTATTCAAGTGACACTCAAGCGTCTTTGCCAGCACCACCATTTGAAAGTATCAAGTCTTTGGCACTCAGCCTTCTTTATGGTCCAACTCTCACATTTATGGGGGTTTCCCTGGTGGCTCAGAGGTTAAAGCATCTGCCTCCAATGCGGGAGACCCAGGTTCAATCCCTGGGTCGGGAAGATCCCCTGGAGAAGGAAATGTGTACCCACTCCAGTATTCTTACCTGGAGAATCCCAGGGATGGAGGAGCCTGGTGGGCTGCCGTCTATGGGGTGACACAGAGTCAGACACAACTGAAGCAACTTAGCAGTAGCAGCAGCAACGCTAACTTAACACCAAATTAAGTGAAATGTTATTTTTCTCATTAGCTGGTTTATATTATCAAAAATGGGCTTCCCAGGTGGTGCTAATGGTAAAGAACCCACTTGCCAATGCAGGAGACATAAAAGGCTTGGGTTTGATCCCTGGGTCAGGAAGACCCCCTGGAGAAGGGAATGGCAAACCATTCCAGTGTTCTTGCCTGGGAAATCTCAAGGACAGAGGAGCCTGGTGGGCTACAGTCCATGAGGCTGCAAAGAGTCAGATACAGCTGAAGTGACTTTGCACATATTATCAAAAATCACACCCAATCATTATTGTATTTAGAGTTTTTCAATAAAAATTTGTGGGAATCATTTTACTTTCTTATGATGAAAGTACACCATAAGTGCTTTTGCTGCTTATGATGAAGCTACATAATAATATTCTTACATTTTCTCTTGGCCTGCAAAGTCTAAAGTATTTACTATCTGGCCCTTCACAGAAGAAAAAGTTTTCTATCCCCTGGGTAAGATAATAAAAACAATAGTAAATAATGCTAGTTAATATTTATTGAGTACTTATTATATACTCAGGCATCATAAGATGCTTACATGGATGATCACATTTATTTCTCATCATATTACTATTTGTCATTATTCTGATTATGTTCATTTTATCCTTGTTACAATGGAACCACAGAAAAGTTACATAACCAACCCAATGATGCAAAGCCAGGGTGTGGTGGAGCCAAGATTTGAATCCACAGTCTACCTCTGGAACCTAAACTGTCAATTGTTGAGCTATATAAACAATGGATCAGGCATCACACAGGCTCAAGGGCTGAACAAAACTTTCAAACTAGTCAAGGTTCTAGATTGGTGAAGGGGAAAGTCTGGTTCCACCTCTTGCTCTTTCCATCCAAGTCATAGGACTCCGTAAGGGCAGTCCACGCTCTGAGAGGTCAACAATCAGAGGAGTAAGTGTACTACAGCAGCAGGAATCCTGGCAGAGATGACTTAGCCTGCTTCCTTTCTCACAAGGAGCAGCAGAGCTTTGTGGGCATTAGGAGGCTGGGTGAAACCCTCCCACACACTGGCTGCTGCAGACGTTCACACAGCCTGGGTATTGGGTTCTAAGGGTTACATGCCTGACAGACAAATGAGTCCTGAGTACTGGGGTGATCTCCCATCACATTCATGAGAAGGCAGCACTTATTCTTCCCAAACACCTCAGGTCCCAAGTATTCAGGTGACAAATGAGTTAGGTCCCAGGGGGTACAAAAAATCCTGGCAGCAGAATAGAGAAGTAAAGCGAAGAATATGCATTTTCATAATGAAAGGAGATGAAATACGGTGTTCTGGCCAGCAGAAGTCAAGGGCCAAAGGGAGTTCTGTCTGAGAAGCTGAATTAGCAGGGAGTCAACACCTCTGGCCTAAGACATGTGAGGCTAGTTATTGGAAATAATCTGGTATACCCAGCAGGTCCAGAGATGGGAGGAATGGCTATGGAGTTCTTAGGATGAAAGAAGATTTGGGTTTTAATAGGTTAAAGAGATTTTAATAATGTTGTATCAAAGAGATACAAACTCAGAACCAGAAGCTACTCCAATAGATCTCTGTAGCTCATTCAATGCCCGAAACACAACCTGCATGACCTTTTTGTGTCTTCATTCCAAGCTAGCAGTCTTCAACATGTTCTTGCAGCAACAACTATGCTCCAGTAGGAAGAGATCTGCGTGCTCTGTGTCACTGTTACTATGGACTTCAACTCTGATCTCCTTTCCTCTTAAGACCCTGACACAACAACAATAATAAATAACCCAAATACTTGATATTGCACTTAGAATGTCCCATGCACTGTTTTAAATAATAGGTGTATATGTGTGTCTTTCAACACCATCTCACAAAACTGGCTCATTGCCTCTGTCTCAAGGGCCTACCTGGATCCAACACCATTACTCTATTCATCCTGGATTTTCTATTCACAGGCTACCTTGGGTACAGATTTTCAACCAGGCATACTTGTGTTTGAGTTGGGGCTTTGCTCATTTAGTAGCTGTATGTGCTCAGTTGCACAGCTGTGTCTGACTCTTTGTGCCCACATGGACTGTAGCCCACCAGGCTCCTCTGTCCATGGCATTCTCTGGGCAAGAATACCAGAGTGGGTTTTCATGCTCTCCTCCAGTGGATCTTCCTGACCCAGGGATTGAACCTGTGTCTCCTGCAATGGCAGGTGGATTCTTTTCCACTAGCACTCCTGGGAAGCCCTAGTAGCTGTATGACTCTGGGCAACTTAATTAAGCTTTCTGTGCCTCAGTTTCCTCATTTGTAAAACAGGGATAACAATAGTTCTGACTTCATATGGTTGTTGTAAAGACTGGATTAAAGAAGTTAATCTAGCTAAATCCCTCAGAACAGTGCTTTGTAAACTCTCAATACTCATTAGCTTTTGTTATTACAGTGCATTAGGTACTGTGCTAGACATAGATACCACATATCCACTCAGATGTATTTCCTACTAGACTGTGGGCGATGGTATGCCAATAAATGCTTAACAGTGAGCTCTCTTGGGAAAGAAAACAAGGCCCTAATTTGTAGAGCTTAGTGATTTCTGTGGAATAAATCCTCTGACCATAGCTGATTTTAGTTATCTATTAATACATGATGGAATTGAACTGTTAGGACCTAGCTGGAGCCAGGACAGGCTCTAAGGGGCAGACTAGGCCTGAGGTTTAGTCTCTAGGAAAGCTGAGACACTGGGAACTCCCACAGACAGTGTAGCTTGACCAATCAGCATGCTCCCCATAGCCTGGTTTGAGCCAGTTAGGATGAGGATGGAAATCCCTTAAGACAGCCCACACGTGTGAAAATCTAGCCAATTAGTAGATGCCAAGAAACCCTTGCAACCAATCCACGCTTGCCAACTCCCTGCTTTTGTCCTAAAACTATAAATACTACTGTAATCCAGGGCTTGGGGCTCTCGTCAAGACTCCATTACGCTGAATGAGACAGGAACCCTAGCTTGAGCTAGAAATAAAACCTCTTTATGCTTTTGCATTGCTGTGGACTTCTTATTCTCTCAGTTGTGGGGACTCGGACTTCGGGCATAACATTTGGGGGCTCATCTGGGATCCCTTTAACTGAGAAGAATAACACCCTCCCGGTAGAAGGGGTTTCCTTATTTAGAGGAAAGGTATCTGAACACTGGTGTTAAGTCTAGTCAAGTCCAGTGTAAGGCCAAGGCCCAGCATAACGCGCTGGAAGGCAGCTGGCTCTGGTAAGGGAAAAGCTTTCACCAGGTCTGGTCAGGAGCGAACTAGTCACCCTAGGCAGCATAACGCGCTGGAAGACAGCTGGCTCTGTGGGGAAGAGAGCTTCTCTCTTGATCCTGAATCTGGTGGGCAGTGGATGCCCTTTGGTAAGATAACCTCAAGGGATAGGAGGCTTCAGGGGGCTCAGGAAGACCTAGTACTATGTTCTCGGCCGAGGTTTGTCTCTCCTCTGTTCGTCACATCTTTGTGTGTGCTGGCATTGTCACTGCTCTCTGTGCGTTTGTCTTGTCTCCTGTGTTCTATCCTGTAATCATGGGGCAAGAGACTTCCACTCCGTTGTCCCTTATGACTGACCATTTTTCTGATTTTAAGTCTAGAGCACAGACTCTTTCGGTGCTGGTGAAGAAGAACAAATTAATAACTTTTTGCAGCACAGAATGGCTGACTTTCTATGTAGGCTGACCCTCAGAAGGCACCTTTGACTTGGGAACTGTACACTGAGTCCAAGATATCATCTTCCAACCGCGTATCGGACACCCTGACCAAGCTCCCCCT
>SJYC01013681.1:0-34640 GCA_006408675.1 Madoqua kirkii | reverse complement strand
CCCAGTTGTGTCTGACTCCGTGCAACCCCACGGGCTGCAGTGGCCAGATTTCCCTGTCCTTCACCGTCTCTTGGAGTTCGTTCAAACTCATGTCCCCTGAGTTGATGATGCCATTCAACCATCTCATCATACTTATTATTAATTTTATATTTTCACTGGGAAATTAGAGTGCTTTACTAAAGACATCCTAATGACTGAACTGGGTACATAGATAGGTTTTCTTGACTTCCTGCAATGAATCCCCACATCAAGCAGCCTTCTTCCATTGTATTCCTCTCCATCTTGGTCTGCACTCTTGGCATCATCTAGTTCCTCTTCCCTTTCCCCTTTCAGATCTCGATGTGTCTTAGATGGTGAGTTTTGGCTCCAGCTGTGGCCAGTGTGAAATGTTAGGCACCCACCACTGGGAACACGCGAAGAGGAATAAACCATGTGGGCCCACCACCCTGTGAAAAAGGAGATTGCAGAGCTCCCTTTCAGTTGACAGCATTTCTAAACCCATTTAAAAATCAAAACGGAGTAACTGTGCTCCAGGGCTCCATATAGAGCCGGGGGCCCTTTGTGAATGAGGTTTCAACACATCCCTGCATCCCTGAGAACTTGAGTTTCCTAAGCTGCATCAGACTCAAGGACTTTACTAGTCATTTTCCAAACCACATCTGCCCAACAGCCACCAGTTACAACCCTGTAGTTTCAAAATCTCCCACCTTCAAAACTGTGGATTCATTTTGAACCCAAGTCAATCTTTTGTTTAACAACTCCCTTCTTGATAGCCTCTTGATAACTTATGTAGCCTTGCAGGTTTTTTTCTTTATAGACTTTACCCATTTTGTAGTCTGGCAGAACACAATTCAAGTGCTTCTTGGGTCCATGTCTCCCAGGCTGATTCTTAAAAAGCTGCAGACAGAAGCCTCTTTATTACAAACAGGACAGCAGGACTGCTTTCTGGGAATTTAGGGTGAACCCCTGGTGGCTTTTCTGTCTGCTTCCTGTGTTCAGGGCATCATTCTCCAGAAAGTCAAAGTTCACACCCTGTTTCTTCCCAGGACCTGTGTTGAGCGTTCATTCACATAAAAGTGCTTCAGCTGAGTAATGTATACTTCACTTCAGTTCACTTCAGTCGCTCAGTCGCGTCCGACTCTTTGCGACCCCATGAATCGCAGCACACCGGGCCTCCCTGTCCATCACCAACTCCCAGAGTTCACTCAGACTCTCATCCGTCGAGTCAGTGATGCCATCCAGCCATCTCATCCTCGGTTGTCCCCTTCTCCTCCTGCCCCCAATCCCTCCCAGCATCAGAGTCTTTTTCAACGAGTCAACTCTTCGCATGAGGTGGCCAAAGTACTGCAGTTTTAGCTTTAGCATCATTCCTTCCAAAGAAATCCCAGGGTTGATCTCCTTCAAAATGGACTGGTTGGATCTCCTTGCAGTCCAAGGGACTCTCAAGAGTCTTCTCCAACACCACAGTTCAAAAGCATCAATTCTTCAGCGCTCAGCCTTCTTCACAGTCCAACTCTCACATCCATACATGACCACAGGAAAAACCATAGCCTTGACTAGACGGACCTTAGTCAGCAAAGTAATGTCTCTGCTTTTGAATATGCTATCTAGGTTGATCATGACTTTTCTTCCAAGGAATTCTCCAGGCTAGAATACTGGAGTGGGAAGCCTTTCCCTTCTCCAGGGGATTTTACCAGCCCAGGGATCAAACCTGGGTCTTCTGCATTGCAAGGTGGTCCTTTCCCAGCTGAGCCACAAGTGAAGCCCTCCAAGGAGTAAGCGTCTTTTAATTTCATGGCTGCAGTCACCATCTGCAGTGACTTTGGAGCCCAAAAAATAAAGTCGGGCACTGTTTTCACTGTTTCTTCATCTATTTCCCATGAAGTGATTAACATGCAGCTATTTAACAGATCTTCTCTCACAGGGACTTACATAACTTGATGCTGTATACCTTGAGAAATTATTTGAATTTTTTCAAAGCATTAACAAAGGAAATTTAACTTAGTAAATTTAAGAACTTGTTGGCTTTATTCAGTGATCCTTGAGTCTGGCACCATTCCATCTTGCAGACAGAAAGGAGCTCCAATAGCTGAAGAATGTAGATTTATAGGCAGAAGGGAGCAGGAGCCAGGAACTTACACTAGGCTTGCTGCTAACTGCAGGGTTACTTTCTTTTACAGGAGAGGAAGGGCCTCTCAGACAGGCGACCTAACTAGTGCTGAGCAGGAGATTCCTGATTGAGTGGTTTGAGATTCCATTTCTGGGGGAACTGAAACTGCACAACAAGTCAGTCTCAGTTTGATGACATTGGGCTTAAAAGGTACCCCATTTGGTTCAGTTTTTCCATTATTAACAGAAGGGAGTAAATAGACATACACCTTTAAGGCAACAGAAGTTAACATTCAGAGCTCAAATATTTCACTTGGTGACTCAGTGGTAGAGCCAGTAAGTGAACCAGCATTTGCTACCCAATCATTTTCTTCCGAAAGATCTCAAAGCTTCTCCCAACTGATCTATAAGTCACATCTTTCACTCTCTCTCTCTCTCTCTCTCTCTCTCTCTCTCTCTCTCTCTCTCTCTCTTATAGCAGGGTCACAGCCCTGCTTTCATTCATAAACTCTAAAACTGGTGATCTCCACCACTCAGCAGAGTGAGTGAGATGCTGTGAGTTAACCCCACATCTTGCACTACAGCCAGAAATTTGGAAGGAAATTACAGAAATTACAGATGGGACCCAAATGAAAGTTCATCCACTTATTGATGGTGAATCTTTGAAAGCCTCAAACAAAGTTCTTCTTGGCTAGCACTGCTCACTATTTTTAATCGTGCAGATAGTGCTTCCTGCCTCAAAGCATTTTTTCCTGTGGTGAATTGATTGTTAGTGTTCCATCAAATGTACTTCACCATATATTTTCACTTTGGTCTTTTCATAATGAGTAAGTAATGGAAGATGAAACATGCTTGCGTGAATTATTTCATTGAATCTCAGCCACATAATTAAAAGCATAAACTATAAAATGAAGCCATAACTCTTGTATCAGAGTTTTCTTTGTATTCCTATATTAAAAAATAAATCTTGGAACTCCCCTTGCGGCCCAGTGGTTAACAGTCTGCCTTCCAGTTCAAAAGATGTGAGTCCAATGCCTGGTCAGAGAACTAAGATCCCACTCGCTGTGGCCCAGCTGAGCCTGCGGGCTGCAGCCAGAGAGCAGACCACGTGCTCAAATGAGATTCGGGCAAGTTAATGAATTAGTTTAAAAAATAAAAACAATTCATGTGGCCAGAGTTTCCTTTCAGCACAGCCATAATTGGAACATTTATTGCCATGGTTGAGGCTGTTTATATTAGACTACGGTCTTAGTTGAAGGCTTTTCAACATAAAGAGAACTATATAGGTACAGAAGAAACCCATGTGGTCCTAAGAAAGTATATCCCATCCGTTTCTGACAATACCTAATTTCCTTTGGGGAAAAGTTTTATGTATCAGTATATGGATTTAGCTTAACATCCACCTACTAACAGTAAATAGATCTCTTTTTGTGTGGTGTCAAAATAGTTGATCTAAGTTGAGAATGATCAATCCCATTATCATTCTCAGATTAAGTGGCTGCTACCCTGCGAGTCCACGGGGAGACGGCCCGCTAACCTGACCGACCGTTAGTCAGGAGGGATTTCACACAGCGTGGAGCAGACACACCAGGCGCGCTTCCAGCAACACACACCTGGAAGCGCGACCTTGAGAGAGCAGCTTCGTGACTGAGGGAAACTTCAGGACTTCAGGGCTTCCCAGGCGGCTCGGTGGTGAAGAATCTGGCTGCCAGTGCAGCAGACTCAGGAGATGGGAGCTCAGTCCCTGGGTGGGGAAGATCCCCTGGAGGAGGTGACCGACCGTTAGTCAGGAGGGATTTCACACAGCGTGGAGCAGACACACCAGGCGCGCTTCCAGCAACACACACCTGGAAGCGCGACCTTGAGAGAGCAGCTTCGCGACTGAGGGAAACTTCAGGACTTCAGGGCTTCCCAGGCGGCTCGGTGGTGAAGAATCTGGCTGCCAGTGCAGCAGACTCAGGAGATGGGAGCTCAGTCCCTGGGTGGGGAAGATCCCCTGGAGGAGGACATGGCAACCCACTCCACTGTTCTTGCCTGGAAAATCTCATGGACAGGGGAGCCTGACCGGCCGCAGTGCGTGGGGTCACAGAGTCAGACATGACTGAGCATGCATACACACAGAATCAGAGCTGCCTCAGATATTGCACCCACAAGAAACCAAACTCACAGAAATAGAGAAAAAGATGGCGAGTTCCTGGATGGGGAAACAAGGAGAGGTGGGTAAAAGGGAACAAGGATTCAATTATAAGATGAATATGTTCTGAGGATCTAGTGTAAAATGTGGTGACTATGTTTAATAATGCTGTTTTGTATAATTTAAATTCGCTAAAAGGGTAAAATCTAACTGTTCTCACACACATATAAAAAGATAAATGTGAGGAGATGGATATGTTAATTCACTAGATGGGGGATATCTTTTCACATTTATATGTATTTCAAATCAACATGATGTACACTGTAGATATCTTACAGTTTTAAGTCAATTATATGTCAGTAAAGCTGAAAAATTTTTGAAGATACGGTTTGCTACCCTGATGCACATCAAGCTAAACATGGAAGCCAAGTTTCTCAGCAGAGTAAAAGTTTATTAATGGAAACGCCAAGTGAGGAGACAGAAGAACAAATCTCAGACCCACCTTCTGGAAGGTAAAGGGCCCAAGACATCTATGGGATAAGGAAGCAGCCTGGCCTTAGGCAAAAGGCAAGGTGACTGACAGGTAGAGTGAGGTAATCTGTGTTCTTTCCAGTCATATCTGCATCACAAGTTTCTTCTTGAGATGCATGTTCAATAAATGGAGGGACTTAGCATGATCTGAGGATGGAGTTTTAGGCCCTCTGACATCAAAAGGTAAGTCATCAAATCCAGTTTTAGGGGCAATGGGTCCCAACTAGTCTTTAGTGGACTTGAGCAGGATCAAACTCAAAGTTCCTGGAAACAAATATCAGCCTCTCCTATAACTACAGTAACCTATAGACAGAAGCTTTACCTATAGCGGTGGTTAAGGAGTCTTGTGATTCATTATCTAGGTTATGTGAAGCTTAGAGTGCACACAGTTAAGTACAGAAAAAATATCTAACCTCAGTTTCATCAACTGAAACAGCTTTTCAACAAGCAGAGAGGTGTTCAGCATTTTTCCTTATCTGCTGCTCTGTGAGGCAAACTCATGGCTGTCTGTTAGTCCCCAGTTCCTGTTAACCCGTGGGGGCGTAGCTTGAAGATGAGCTCTGTAGCCTTATGACTTGTGGCGTCAATATAATTTCCGTGAAAGGTAGGAGGTTCTTTGTGTCTAGCTCCATACACCAAGGATTCTAGAAGCTGTGTCAAATATCACATGATCCAAAAAGTCCCCAGATGGATTGAATGTAGACAAGCTTTGAAGTGAAAGTCACTCAGTCGTGTCCAACTCTGCAACCCCATGGACCATAGAGTCCATGGGATTTTCCAGGCCAGAATACTGGAGTGGGTAGCCTTTCCCTTCTCCAGGGGATCTTCCCGACCCAGGAGTTGAACTGGGGCCTCCTGCACTGCAGGCGGACTCTTTGCCCAGTGAGCTGCGAGGGCAGCCGCGGCGAGCTTCATCACTGATTCTGAATTGCCGCAGTTGTCAGCATGGCTGGCGTGATTTACAAAGAGCTGCAAGTGTCTGAGTCATGGACTGAAGAGCTCCAGTTTTTCCCTTGCTTGAATACTGATTATTTGTTGGAAGTAAGAGGACATGAAAAATTATTTTACACATCCCTGGATACCACACAGATTCTTAGAGCAGAGTTTATTGTTGAGCCTAAAAATGGACTAAGCAAAACTAGACTCATGAAACCCTGACCACTCCCTTGCTCATCCTTAGTTTCCCTGCCTCAGGCTTCGCTCCTGGCGGGAGCAGCAGTGAGGTGGCCTCACTCCTGGCGGGAGCAGCAGTGAGGCACTGTTTTCATGATGCATTCAATTGACCACAGTTTTCATTCCGTTCTTCTGTAAGTAGCCCTTTGTTGTCTTTGCTTCTGCTGCTGCTGCTGCTAAGTCACTTCAATTGTGTAGGACTCTGTGAGACCCCATAGACAGCAGCCCACCAGGTTCCCCCGTCCCTGGGATTCTCCAGGCAAGAACTGGAGTGGGTTGCCATTGCCTTCTCCGATGCATGAAAGTGAAAAGTGAAAGTGAAGTTGCTCAGTCGAGTCCGACTCTTAGCGACCCCATGAACTGCAGCCTGCCAGGCTCCTCCGTCCACAGGATTTTCCAGGCAAGAGTACTGGAGTGGGGTGCCATAACTTCATTCAAAACAATTTTTATTAGATTGCATTGTGACAATTGTCAAATCAGTGTGCATTTAAAATAAATTTTTTAAAATTGGTGGATTTTGTGTAGCCATTCTAAGATTGAAGGGAGGCAACATTTACAGGGTGTGATGCTTTATTATTTCTAGAAAGATAAAACTGCAAATGGAAGGCAAAAAAAAAAAAAATACTGTGCACTGTACAGCGAAGGTGTTGTCATTCATCAAAGGTTTCCAAAGTGGTTGGCACAGTTTATGCCAGAGATTTCTTGATGGATGATGCTCCGTGGTCAGATAGGCCAGTTGAAAGTGACAGCAATTGAACTGAGACATTCATGGAAAACAAGCAATGCTATACCCCATGGGAGATAAGCAACATACTCAAAATCGAGTTGAAAATCATTTGCACCAGCTTGGGTATGTTCATTGCTTTGATATTAAGGCTCTGTATGAGTGAATGAAAAAATCTTGACTGTATTTCCACATATAATTCTCTACTTAAATATAATGGAAAGATCTCACTTTTAAACAAATTGTGAAGGGCAATGAAAAGTGGATACTGTACAATAATGTGGAACTGAAGAGATCATAGGCAAAGCTAAATGAACCGCCACCAACTGCACCAAAGGCCAATCTTCAACCAAAGAGGGTGTATGTGTATATGGTGGCATTGGAAAACAGTCTCCTGTTATGAGCTCCTTCCAAAAAAACCACAAATGATTAATTCCAAGTGCTGCTTCCAATTGAGCCAACTAAAAGCAGTATTCAGTGAAAAGTTTCCAGAAGTAGTCAGCAGATAATGCTTAATCTTCCATCAGAATAACACAAGACCAACTGTTTCTTTGAAGAACAGACAAAAATTGTTCCAGCTTGGCATGGGAGTTCTGATCCATTCACATGTATTTTATTCATCTTAAAATGTAATATGCACTAGGCATTGTATCTTAAGATTTCCATTTATTTCTTTAAGAAATTCTTTAAATGGAAAAAAATTAAAACCTTAGAAGACTGTAACAAAAACACTGGGAAGAGTTCTTTGTTCAGAAAGATAAAAAGCTCTGGGAAGATGAAATTATGAAGTTGCCTAAAAAAATGGCAGAAGGTAGTGAAACAAAGAGTGAATATGCTGTTCAGTAAAGCTCTTGGTGAGAAAGAAAATTGTGTCTTTTATTTTTACTTAATAACCAAAAGAACTTCTCCCAACCTGCCGGGAGCCTGTGTGAGGAATCCCTCCTTTGACAAAGGTCATGAGGAAGGAAGCCCAACAAAATGCAAAGGCATGATCTGGCTTCAGGGGTTCCCCCTGAGTTTTCCTGAACATCTACTCCCCCCCCCCAAATCAGAGTCTGCCTGCTTTATTACTGTGCTTTCCACTCTTCTGACATTTTCTTGAAAAAAGTTAATTCAGGGCTTCAGTCTCCTGCTTCAGCTCAAACCCCTTTGATGGCTCTCTAACTTGCCTGACAGGTTCCTCCAGACTTTTTGCAGCTTGTGAATTGCTTACAGCCCCCCAACTGCAAGAAGCACAAAGATTAAAACACCTTAAAGATACAAAGCCTTTTCTAAAGAGCTAAAAATTATATTGGTGACGGGTTCTCACTGTTGACTCAATAACTGCTGCCAGGCCTCCATATTCTTTATCTTTTAGGCATCTGAGGGACATTAATCAATGTAATCGGGATGCAGAAATAGGAATATAATAGTTTTGATGTAGCAACACTAGACTTTTGAGTTAATTACTTTTCTCTTTATAAATCACTATACTCCTTTTACTTGTTACAAATTATTGTATCCTTGCTATGTAAGAATGTAACTATATTTAGTGCTTTCTGAGAGTGGCACCAGACTTTGGGAAGAACAACATTTTCAACACAAATAAGTCTTCTGGTTGGCAAATCCTTATCAGAAAAGTAAAATGTTAATTGGCCTTCTGGCCCGAAGATGATGTAAATCATCTAAGACTTGTGTATACAACTAAGTATGCAGAGAAAAAGCCTGGTCTCGATAAGAGTCAGGACTGCTGACACTGCATAATTTTGTATTACCCATTGATCTTTATGTACAAACAAAACGTATAAAAAGCCTTCTGAACAATAAAGGATGGGCCAGTTTCTTGGACTAGTCTCTCGAACTAGTTTCTTGGAAATCTGGTTTCCCCCGGTCTCTCTCTCTCTCTTTCTCCCTCTCCCTCCCTCTCCTTTTCTGGCTGAATTCCCATCTGGAGCAGGGAGGCTCGCCATGTCTACTAACTTGCCCCGGCTTTTAAGTTCCATGAGAGAGGGAGCCCAAGGTGGGGCACTCTCCGATACTCAAACGGGTGCCGGTGGCCCAATGTAGATGATGCAAATCTCTTGTCTTGCGATTTTATTGGCTTTCCCCATAAACCAAGTCATTTAGCATCTTTTCTCCACTAAATTTTCCTACTATACTATTTCTTCTTAATTTATTTTATATTTCTAATTAAATAAATAAGCTTTCCTCACCTACGCTGTTCACCCTTCAAATTCCCTGGATCCACCGGGGCTGGACCCCAGCACCAACCCAATAGTTTCATTGGTTCAGTTCAGTTCAGCAGTTCAGTCATGTTCGACTCTTTGTGACCCCATGAACTGCAGCATCCCTGTCCATCACCAACTCCCAGAGTTTGCTCAAACCCATGTCCATTGAGTCGGGGATACCATCCAATCATCTCATCCTCTGTTATCCCCCTCTCCTCCAACCTTCAACCTTCCCCAGCATCAGGGTCTTTTCTAATGAGTCAGTTTTTTTGTTTGTTTGTTTGTTTGTTTGTTTGTTTGTTTTAATATCAGGTGGCCAGAGTACTGGAGTTTCAGTTTCAGCATCAGCCCTTCCAAAGAATATTCAGGACTGATTTCCTTTAGGATTGACTGGCTTGATTTCCTTGAAGTTAAAGGGACTCTCAAGAGTCTTCTCCAACACCACAGTTCAAAAGCATCAGTTCTTCAGCATTCAGTTTTCTTTATGGTTGAACTCTCACATCCATACACGACTACTGGAAAAACCACAGCTATGACTAGACGGAACTTTTTCAGCAAAGTAATGTCTCTACTTACTAAAGTAATAGCTTCATATACATGAAATTTTCAACTATAGAATAAACAATCATGTTTTGACCTATTCATAACCAAATTTGCTCTGAAGGTAAATTAACATGGGTTGGTTTTGTCAACTACAAATTGGCACTTACCAAGAGCAATGCCAATGAGTGAGCAGCAAAGGCATTTGCTATCTGCCTCTATGGAGACTGAACTCCACAGTGCTATAGCTGTTCACCTTCCACACCCCCTGAGGGAGCTCAGGGTGGATTGAGGCACTCTGTGCTCCAGGGAATCTGGTGGGACAGGTCTATATAGATAGTTTGGCTGTTTTTAGGAACAGATTTTATTATCTCAGTCCTTGCACCTCCTCATATTTAGAAGTGAAGTGAAGTCACTTAGTCGTGTCTGACTCTTCGCAATCCCATGGACTGTATCTCACCAGGCTCCTCCGTCCATGTGATTTTCCAGGCAAGAATACTGGAGTGGGTTGCCATTTCCTTCTCCAGGAGATCTTCCTGGTGCAAAAATTGAACCTCGATCTTCTGTATTGTAGGCAGATGCTTTACCATCTGAGCCACCGGGGAACTCCCTTCATGGTCATATCAGATCCTCATGACTAGCAAAAAAAAAAAAAAAAAAAAAAAAAACCCTTTTGTAAAATGAGTGCTTCATGGCATTGAACTGCCCTTTCACCAAAACCTTACAGGCTGACCGTCCCCACTGCCACTTTGGAGCGGTCTCCCAGGGCTGTCTGAGGTGCTGCCTTCTGGGCTGCAGCGCTCATTCTGCCCTCAATGAAAGTTAACTAGCAACTCTCAAGTTGTGCATCTTTTTAGTCAACAGCACAAGCAGGAAGACAAGGAGTTTCTAGGGCAGGTTCAGCTGAGAATTAATGAAAAAAACAACACTGAATTCTGCACCAACATGCATCGCTGCAATAAAAGAAAGTGTGTTCAATAAGACAGCATAGGAGTAGAGAAAGGATCAGGGGACGAACAAAAATCTCAAAGTCAGGACATGAGTGTCAGTGAGCTCAGTTCCATTTCTTGGTAAACTTCATACACTCCTGGGGCAAGTGATCTGCTGAACAGGACCACAAGAGACCACAGGCAGTGCTAATGAGCTCACAACCCCCAGTGGGAACTTACCCAGTGGATACAGAAGATAATCAATATTCATTGTCCACATTGGACATCTTTGATAAGTACAGCTATAGTTGTTGCTGATGTGGCAGTGTTTACCAAGGCAGAGCAATAAGGTAAATAGAAACACTTTATTTCCTAAGGTATTTTTACTTCCTGTATACTGTTTGCTATATAATAATAGTAGCTACTTGCAGTTTTGTACTATGGTAAGCTACCTAGTCAGCCTTAGCTCTGATCGTCCCTTCCTCTGTGGCATAGGACACATTAACTTAACCTCTCAAAGTCTCAGTTTCCTCCTTTGTAAAACAGTCGTGATGTAACCTAATGCATGGGGCTATAGGGAAGACTATCAAGGATATCAGATTTTTATCATATGGCCTAGAAGAGCAATTCTACACAGAGACCACTATCATTGTGAACAACACATTAGTGAAGTCGTTCAGTCGTGTCCAACTCTTTGCAACCCTGTGGACTGTAGCCCACCAGGCTCCTCTGTCCATGGGATTCTCCAGGCAAGAATACTGGAGTGGGTTGCCATTTCCTTCTCCAGAGATCTTCTTGACCCAGGGATAGAACCCAGGTCTCCTGCATTGCAGGCAGACACTTTAACCTCTGAGCAACCAGGGAAGCCCAACAATACATTAGGAAGAGAAAAATGAAATTCTAAGGAAGTCTAAGACCTGGATTCTACAGATCATTCTTATAAATTCTACCATCAAAGTATCACTCAATTCTCTCACTCAGAATTTCATTATATTTCACAATATTTAAACACGCTCCTAATCACTCTGACTTCCCCCTGCCTATCCTAAAGCAATCCACCCCTCACACAGCTTTGAGACTGTTCTTCTAAACTGTGAGGCTGATCGTACTCTGTCCTGCAGGAGACACTGAGTCCCAAGAGAGGAGTCTGATGCTTGCCAGCCACCCAGGGCTCCCTGTCTCACAGGCTCACTGTGGCCACTCTGCCCACCCGGGGGCACCACACTGCTCAGCCCACCGTGACCGGAGTGCAGAATTCCTTCCATGAGGATGCTTTGTCAAGAGATCCCCTCTGCCTGTCACGCCCTCTTCATTTCTCTGCAATCAAGTCTCAGTTAAAGTACCCCTTCTTCCAACGTCTTCATCATCTTCCTGACATCTGACAATATTAAGCAATCTTCTCTGCGCTTCGTTTCATAGCCAGTTTTGCATATTGTTACTAGGAGTTGTTTTTCCTCTGCTAGACTAGACTGTGAATTTCTTCAGAATTAAATCATTGTACACTTACTTTTGAATTTTTCAGTGACCAACACAAAACTGTTGACTGTGCTCAAGTACAAATGAGATGAATTCAATGAGTTGACTTCCCTATGTGGGTGTCAGCATTATTCCCCCAGGTATGAAATGGGATGTTGATCTACTGCTGCTTTGAAGTTATCCTAAATGAAACCCCAAGCAATGTAGTTTGTAAACATGCCTTTAGTGCTCCAAAACTGGCAAAGTAAGATAACTCAAAATCCATTGCTCTAGATGTAGCAAAGGGACCCTCTCCTGGGGGCAGTGGCCCTCAGGTGGGGTTAGATGGCAGCTCTGACTTAGGTGTTGCCAGGAGCCTCCACCCCACCTCTGAGACTTATTTCCACAAGTCAGATTCCTGCTGTTCTTGTTTGGTTGATGACTTTGTGGACAGGAACTGAGCAAAAGGGTAAGTGTGGCTGTTGAGCCTTTGAGAGAGAGTCCCCCATGGACAGTGAGTGTGATCTCCTGAGAAAGTCCAGGGAACAAGGCAGTGAGGGGCTCAGCTGTCCTATACAAACCAGGCAGCTATTACCTGACAGGAGCCAGCTAACAGTCCAAATGCCAAGCAGGGATAAAGCTGCCTGTGATACCAAGGGATCCTATAATAAAGGCAAATAAGAGCAAGAGAAAAATGTTTTCAGTTCAGCAGGAAAAGGAAAGTCCCAGGAGCTTGTCACCCTGTGGGGCAAAGCACATCCGAACATCGTGGACCTAGCTGATCTTGGTGAAGCAGCAGCAAGGGGTGGTGTGAAGTGAGATGTTGATTCCCACCCAGGGATTGAACCTGGACCACCTGGACGAATACCAGGAATCCTGGACACCAGACCAGCAAGGGCTAGAAGCTAGATGCTCCTTCTCCCTGGATATTTGCCCCCAGTGGAAAAATGCAGTTTTCATGGAGGCAGAAACTGTAGGTGCAGGTTCAAAGTTTATTTTTTTGAGACACAGAACAATAACAAGTGGGAGAGCACATAGAGAGACCATTTGTCTAGTTAAGACAGAAACGAGACAGAGCTGCACCCCCAGAAATGACAATATTAAGCAATCTTCTCTGCGCTTCGTTTCATAGCCAGTTTTGCATATTGTTACTAGGAGTTGTTTTTCCTCTGCTAGACTAGACTGTGAATTTCTTCAGAATTAAATCATTGTACACTTACTTTTGAATTTTTCAGTGACCAACACAAAACTGTTGACTGTGCTCAAGTACAAATGAGATGAATTCAATGAGTTGACTTCCCTATGTGGGTGTCAGCATTATTCCCCCAGGTATGAAATGGGATGTTGATCTACTGCTGCTTTGAAGTTATCCTAAATGAAACCCCAAGCAATGTAGTTTGTAAACATGCCTTTAGTGCTCCAAAACTGGCAAAGTAAAATAACTCAAAATCCATTGCTCTAGATGTAGCAAGGGACCCTCTCCTGGGGGCAGTGGCCCTCAGGTGGGGTTAGATGGCAGCTCTGACTTAGGTGTTGCCAGGAGCCTCCACCCCACCTCTGAGACTTATTTCCACAAGTCAGATTCCTGCTGTTCTTGTTTGGTTGATGACTTTGTGGACAGGAACTGAGCAAAAGGGTAAGTGTGGCTGTTGAGCCTTTGAGAGAGAGTCCCCCATGGACAGTGAGTGTGATCTCCTGAGAAAGTCCAGGGAACAAGGCAGTGAGGGGCTCAGCTGTCCTATACAAACCAGGCAGCTATTACCTGACAGGAGCCAGCTAACAGTCCAAATGCCAAGCAGGGATAAAGCTGCCTGTGATACCAAGGGATCCTATAATAAAGGCAAATAAGAGCAAGAGAAAAATGTTTTCAGTTCAGCAGGAAAAGGAAAGTCCCAGGAGCTTGTCACCCTGTGGGGCAAAGCACATCCGAACATCGTGGACCTAGCTGATCTTGGTGAAGCAGCAGCAAGGGGTGGTGTGAAGTGAGATGTTGATTCCCACCCAGGGATTGAACCTGGACCACCTGGACGAATACCAGGAATCCTGGACACCAGACCAGCAAGGGCTAGAAGCTAGATGCTCCTTCTCCCTGGATATTTGCCCCCAGTGGAAAAATGCAGTTTTCATGGAGGCAGAAACTGTAGGTGCAGGTTCAAAGTTTATTTTTTTGAGACACAGAACAATAACAAGTGGGAGAGCACATAGAGAGACCATTTGTCTAGTTAAGACAGAAACGAGACAGAGCTGCACCCCCAGAAAAAGGGTGTGGGCCTCACCCCACTAATGAGGAGGAGCACAGTGAAGAGGCAGTTAAGTCATCTAGAAAGGTCACTCTTCCAGGTCATTGTCTTCCTTTAGGGCAATCATCTGGCTTCTTTTTCCACACCTCCTCTTCTGTGGGACTCTCCCCTGGGGTGCACATACACCTCTCAGCCAGGATGGGTCTCGAAGTGAAGACTTCTGGGAGGAGCAAGACTCACTATGGTCTGGCATTTTCGCCTGAGCTTTGATCCACAAGGAGCCTTTGCGCATGTGTATTGTCTGCCTTGTCCCCAAAGAGGGGGAAGCAGACATCCCTCAATCCTTTACTCGAAAAGAGTTTTGCCCCTCTTTGTCCTTGCCATGACTATTACCTTAAGGCATTTACAAGGGACAAACACTGGCTGTTTACCCTGTTTGGATGGTTATATTCATTTCAGAGGCAACCAGAAGGCTGAGTGTAAATGTCTTAACTGGAGCCCACCTGTCTCTTGTCTCAGGAAATGCTAACAGTTGTAAGTATCCAGCCTGAAGCTCACTCCTTCATACTCCATGAAATGTAAGCAGAAGGCCAGCTGTAAGTGTCCAACCTAGAGACCATCTATCCCTACGTCATAGCGATGATGCGGAGGTGAGCATGAGGGCTCCAATAAGAGCCAAGAAGAACCTCAGTGGAGGCACAGAGGCTGCTTTGGCCGGTGTGGTTAGAGGAGAAATTGGAGTTCTGAATACAGAGCCTGATGGTGCAGGAGGTAAACTAAGCAGGAGGAGCAGAAATAATAGCTCTGAGCTGCCTTCCAGTGTGACAGGCTCACTGCCCAGGGAGGTGAGGGCAGGAGGGATTGATGGGGGGACCTGGAGTGCGACAGGAGCAAGGAAAACAGTGGAGGGGCTAGGGGTCAGGGCAGAGGTCAGCCCTCAGGAGGGGGCCCCAGGAAGACTATTCCAGACCTCCACAGCCTGGGGGTGGCCATGCCAAAATGGGAATCCACCAAGGCCAGAAGGACAGTCAAGTCAGCTGAGATGGCATGCGAGATCCCGCCTCCAAGAATCCTAAGGAATGGTGGAGAGGGTAAGGAATCGTGGGCCATGAGAGCTGAGGGCCTGTGCTGGGCCTGGCTGGTGGACTTGAGAGCTGTGGGGATCAATAAGACTTACTTTATTATTATAGCAGTAAAGCTCAGACGACACTCAGATTATACCCATAAACTAAAAAGCATCTGATTAAAATTTGTCCACTTTTTCTATATTTTCCCTGGGTAAATAAACATACCAATACATTGAGTAACAATGCATATATTTTTGAGGTTTTTTTTTTTTCTAATTCAACAGGCACTAAAACAACCAACCTTTAAGTCTTTTAGTCTCCAAGGCAATCAATTAACTGGTGAATACAATAAGTATTTTGAGACTCTCTTGAAATTCTAGAGAAAAAAAAAGTATCTCCACAAAAAGTAATATTTAAGCTTCCACCAATTTGGACTTTCCTACAAAGAAGAGGTGAGGTCTGTGGTTCTCAACTCTGACTGCAGTTTAACATACTCAGGTGAAAATGTAAATACCCTGCCATCTGGCCCCATGGCCTCACACTATGCCCTGGCTGTGAGATGGGACATTTCTTTTTTCCATTTCCTTGGGTGATTTTAATAGGAAGACAAAGATAATTATCACTAAGCTCTGGAGCAAGCAGCTAAGAGAAGTACAGCTGATCTCAACTTTAGAAGCTCATCTCTGTTCTGCCGCTCCCCATGTCCAACAGACTCCCTGGTCCCCACCAAGAATCCTTACTCCAGACTTGACTGTATCGTGAAGTCTCCACTCCAGCAACAGCACTGAATCCCAGTGGTTTTCTCTGACTTCTCTCTCCCTTCGTCCTCCGCTGGGCTCCTCCCCTGGTGCCCCTCCTGATTTCCACCAGAGCGCAGGGCTCTGACCACCCTACTTGGATCCCGCTTCTTGTCTCACACGGGGACGGGGACGTGCCCTGACAAAATGCTAAACAGTAGCTGAACTGAGGTATTGGATTGGCGATTTGTGGTGTCTTACCTGCTGCTTTGTTAATTTGCTGGGAGAGTGGTGGGGGGTGGAGTTTTGTTCTCATTTTCTGTTCACTCTTTCATCAAACCCCCAGGCTGCAGGCTCGGTGTGTTGTGCTCTCTCTTGCATATGCGCATAGAACCAAGTGAAAGTGTAAGCTTTAATTTTTTGCTGTTATATTTAATGTTCTAAAAATCTTAAACATAAGGAGCTCTGTTACCCCTCAAAATGATCTTTAGGGATATTAGTAGTCAGAGGAAAACAAGCAAAGTAAAGGTGGTCAATATTTTAGATGGAAGGAAAGGCTATATTTTGAATAGAAAACTGAAGTTGGCAAGTGATCGATGTTCTGTTCTTTCTTAGCAGTCATGGAGAAGGCATGTTAGGAACACTGCTTGAAAAGATGAGGAACTGAAATTTCATACCTTTCTTATAATTGCTTGCATTATCCTCATTTGGAAATAATGACACTCTGAAGATAATTAGGGTTTTTAATGCCCAAATGTTAAATATTAATCACCTTATAGATTATAATAAATTGGTCAATAAACCAGTTAATAAGATAGTCTATCTTTTTAATATATTCATTGTACTTTATCAAGCATCATTTATAAACTATAATTGCCTGTGAATCCTATAAATGAATTTATATAGCTTCAGGAAACTTCTAGTATGGAAAATAAATGTGTATGGTAGACAAAGACATTGAAAAAATAAAAACATATCATTATAATGAACTTGTTGTTAGATCATCTAGATTCCCCACCCCAAAATAATCAGTTAAGTTTATATAGAAGATCTGAGTGATGACGTAATGAACATTTATAGAGCACTCTGCCTAATGATTGCTGAATAAATAACTTTTTTCCTACTAAACGTGAAAAACTTACCAAGATCTTCTTGCCCTCAAAACACGCTCAATACACATCAAAGTATTGAAATATTACAGGTTACACTGAGGATTAAATTTAAAGGCTTTGTGGGGGCACAGAAGAGGGCTGCTTCACTCCCCACCACTCCAACCCCAGACACGAGCCCCCTCACCCTTCTCCCCATCATTCAGAGCCAGCTGCTGCTTTAAGATGCTGAGCGGGGATGTCCCGTGAAAGTGGGAGGCGCACAATGCAGAATATGGCTCCGGCCCCCGCTGAGGTGGGCGGGCCATGAGTGTTACTTGTGAGTTGCTAGTCTGCTGTTTTAACCAAAACTGGCACACTGGGTGAACTCCCAAGTACAAATTTTATAATTGCCTTGCAGAAACTCAAAATCGCCTTTCTCATGTGTGTATGTGGGAGCTCCGGGCTCTTTCTCAGCATTCCCCACCTGGTCTTCTCTGTGATGAGTAGTCCTGTGTCAGGAGTGTGTGTGTCTGTGATGTACATGCAGGGCATGTGCCCAGTCAGCCCAGGAAGGATTCAGCGGCGCCTCGGTGTCTGAGCTGTGATAGGCACAACTGTCTCTCTTGAGTTTTGTCATCTTGGACATCACCCTTGAGCACTGTGGGGACGGTGCAGACTGAGCCTGAATAGTCACCACGTTTTTAAAGTCACTGGCTCTCAGGGGTGTGACTCTCACGCAGGAAGACAAGCCCTGCCAAGCGAGCCCTGCCAAGCGCGCTGCTGGGGATTTGCCTAGAGCTGTGCTGCTGGGATAATGGCAACTCTCCCACATCCAGGGGTGAGTCTGCAAACAGTCACTTATTTGATAAAAGGTTATCCAGAGGAGTCTTCCGTCTTCTGCTGCTTGCCCCACGCCCTGATGCAGGTACACTTACACAGCATCTGCGCCTGCTTGCAAGGATTGTGCTCCTTTCTTTCATTTTCTGAAGGATCCCATGAGGACGGGCAGTTACTGGCCACGATCACATCTTCCTTTATGCTCCATATCTAGCCCCCAAAGCAGTGCGGGACACTCACTGCATGTATGCATTAAACAGGTGAATCGTGTGTTAAATGCTCACTAATCACTCCTGTGCTCTTGAAACCATGGCCGAGTTTGGCACAACAGTCATAATCAAAGCAGACATTGTCCCTTTAAGATAGACATCATGGGTTCTGATGGAGCTTATGTTATTGGTATTTTTAAAAAATAATGTTCAACCCACTATAGGAAAACTGATTCACTCTCATTAGTAAACAAAGACTACAGTCTGTTTCTGGTCTGGAGCCTGCGCAACAGCAGATAGTTGCTGACATCCGAGCCCAAGGGCAGGTGCCCCGCTGTCGGGAAGGCTGGGCCAGGTTCCCAGGGCTCAGGACACCCATCCCAGGGCTGCTTTTTAGGGTTAGCCCTGCTCCTCCTCCTGACGTGAGCTTGAGAACCACAAATGCATCTCATCTCAGAACCCCAAATTCATGTACATTTTCCCCATGAAGCATCTATTGACTATTCAAGTCAGAGATGCTGTCACAGCTGGACCAGGAGAAGAGATGGGGAGGATGAAGAAGTGTTTCCCAGAGTCCAGCTGGGCTGCAGGCTCAGTAGGGTCAGCGTGGAGAGGAGCCATGGCATTAGGGAAAATGACCAGGAGTGCCAACTGCGGGGATTCCCAGGGGCTCAGCGGTGGAGAATCCACCTACAAAGCAATGCAGGCAGTGTGGATTCCACCTACCCCTGGGTCAGAAAGATCCCCTGGAGAAGGAAACGGCAACCCACTCCAGTATTCTTGCCTAGAAAATCCCATGGACAGAGGAGCCTGGTGGCCTAAAATTCATGAGGTCCCAAAAGGGTCAGATATGACTTGGCAAATAAACGATGCTAACTGCAGATTCTCTTGAGGAAGTTGCCTTCCTGACATCTTGTGAGAAGTTCCCTCCATGTGCACATCTTTATAAATAACAGAGAATTCATAAAAAGTGTTGTCTGAAATCAATGAGATAGAACCTTCAGACAGAAAGTGTCCTCTTTAAGCCAAAGAGAATCATGTAGTGAGAAGCCGTCTCCCGTAAGCATGGTGGAAGCACCTTCAGTTGGAGCTCAGGCTCAGCACACACGGAGAACTCAGAGTGGCTGCGTCCCCAACACAGCGAGGAGAGCAGCAGGAGCGCTTCCAGGGGAAGGGCCCGCGGGTGCGCTGGGTGGAAACCCCATGAACGCGCGAACCCCCTTCCACAGGAAGAGAGCACCGCAGGCCAGGAGAGCACACACAGGGAACCCAACAGTCTCAGTCGCGAAGGAAGGCCACCCCTCAGCTAGTCCTTGTTCCTGAGTGTCAAGGAAGTCCTCACTGAGGCGATGTTAATCATAAGTCAACTCGGAAACCTTTCCCCTGGTGTTCATATCAGAAAATGAACACTGGAAAAAATTAGTCTATGGATAATGAGTTGGTGTGCAACTGAGACAAGGTTCAGACCTTTGCATACTGTCTATTACAAATATTTTGAAAAATGATGGATGAAACTTTGCTAACAAGTAACCAAAAGTAAAGCAACCCCACTTCAGTGGGTCAGTACTTGGACATGTGCAAGCACTGCTGAGCGCGGGTGTGTCTTTCAAAACCGTGAAAGACTGTGCTGAGTAAGACAGGCCACTGTTTTCAATGTGGTCACCAACTGATCAGTTAGTGACTTTCTCTTTTTATGAACCTGGAAACTCAACTACAAACACTAGAGTCAGTCAGGAATTAATTTTGAATTCCAACTAAAAAAGTAAAACACAAATAATTCATTTTAACTGTTAGTGTTCAAATGTGTGCACATTTCAAGGACCAATAGGTAGGAGAAAAAACTTATGCTCTGTGATTAAACTCTCATGCTTCAATGCATTCCATTATTTTTAAACTTACTTGATATATCCTCATAAGTGAAAAAATTCTGCAAGATGTGTGGAGATTACCTTTCCACAGAGCGAGGTTTACTGTTGACTATATCATAAAGTACTTGTAAATTTAATTCTTTGAATTATACATAGTTTTTTAAAATAAGTATAAAAGTAGAAAATCTTTTACACATGCCTCCTAAAATTTCATTATCAACTATCTGGAGGTTCACTGAGCTTCCCTTTTCTGGGACACGAGACAGAATGAGCACAAAGGCGGCCTTTACGAGAGGCTCGGAGTGGCTGGCAAGCTCCGCCGGTTGCTTCTACTCTGAGAGGTTAAGCCAGGGACCTCTTAGAGCATTTGAGTGTTTCTGGTGGAGTCGCCTTATCCTGCCTGTCTGTCCACATTAGCCCTCTGCAGTCTGCCATCTTGAGACCAAATAGCACCGACTCCATTTCCCAGTGGCCACTTGAACAGGAGTAAAAGTTACACATTTCTGCCAAAAATAAAGGAAACAGTGAAGGCAAATATTTAACCTTTGCAGTTTTTCTTTTCTTTTCTTTTCTTTTTTTTTTTGCAGGCTATGGCTTAGCCTAGCACACTTTTCGTGCTTCTGTGAGAGCCCATTAATCAATCAGACCATCACTGAGGGGAGATTCAGAGCAGGGGAGGCAGGAAATTGACCTCTAATTGGCAAAACAGCAGCAGTACCTGGGGCATACAGTCCTGGGGGATGAGCCAGAGAAAGACAGGGAGGACACCCCTCCTCCCCCCACTCCACACAGGAGCACAGGCCAGGCGAAGGCGCTTACAGCCTCTCCCCTCGCTGAGTTGGCCTAGAGAACATACTTCATGCTTCTTCGCTTATGTGACTCAGTTGCGGCGTCTCCCTTTTACACTTCAGGTTGGATCTTCTCTGCCTGCCTCCTCACATTTCACTTTGGCCTCAGTTCTACACGTTTGGGGATAAAATGTGGCTCAGTGGTCAGAGCTGATCACTGTGGCGATGAAGGCCTGGCACTAGGCTGAACATATCTTCCTGTTTATGTTTCATTCCCTTCACGGCTATAATATTTGTTGATACTGGGGATGTTTGGGGACAAACATGTTTGTTCAGTGACATCCTTGGTGAGACTTGTGAAAACTGGTGAAAATCATACCTGCAGGTTTTCAGATCTTTGCGAGAACTCCGTGCCCATGAGGTAACGAAGAATAGCGCAGGGAAGGCTTCAGCTGGAGCCCCCAACGCTGCTCTTCTCGCCCCTTTACTGGATCAAGGGTGAATCGATGCCCCCCAAGGGTCTGGGCAAAGCGGGAGCCCAGGGGCCGGGTCCGCTCTCCTTGACCAACAATCCCCCTCTTCTCACCGCATCCCCATGGCGCCCTGTGACCTGTGCAGCATGTCCTCACTTGCAATCTGTGAGCTTACCATTTCCCCTACAGCGCACAGAGCTGGCTGCTCCCCAGGATGCCTGACAAAACTGCAGGGGGGGCGAGAGGGCTCAGCTTAGACTCTAATGCAAACTTCAGGAAAATGCAGATTGATGTGAGAACCGTTCATAACTTAGCTTTTATTCTTTCACCAATGACCGCCTGCGTAATACAGTTAGCCGTCGAATGTGATTCTGAATATAAGCTTTTAATTTTGAAATAATACAGTTTTGCATTTCACACCAACAATGTAGCCTTGAAGCCGATGCTCACATCTGCCCGTGTCTTCTCAACCAAAGCACGTTTTCCACCTCCGTCAGAGCCCGTGGGAAAGTTTGCTGGAGGTCAGGAGAGCGTTTCCTGGGTCACAGGCAGCCCTAGGGCGCTGCTATTCAGCGCGGGTGTTTATTGTAAACGCTGGTTCTGAGAGCGCTGGCAGAGGGCTCCTACAGACACAGGAGCGGCTTGTCACCAGCGGCATCTGCGGCAGGTGCGGCCACTGCGTGGACACAGCGCCCGCCCGGTCCCCGTACGGGGCGAGCTACTCTGCCGGCGCTGCTCCCGGGCCGCTCCCACCCCTGGGATCAGAGCCTCTGGGCCGCTCACGCACTCTTGCCCATCCCCACTCACAAGGATGGACAAGTCATCTTGGGGCTGGTTCCAGCGGAAGGCAGTTCAGTCCCAGTCACACCCGTGGAGGGGGGACCCCACCCACACGGAGGCCGAGGGCTCATCACGGAGGTGCGGTGATCCGGGAGGCTGGCGGAGCCTCAGTGGCCGCCATCCACACGGTCTCACCTGGTGAACAAAGCCGTTCAGCCCCCGGGGAGGCTCCAGGGCAGCTGAGGTTCAGACGTGTCAAGGATGGATGAGAGGGCTTTCCAAGTTCTAGAGTACAGAGTCCTTTCTGAGCTGGAAGCATGAATGGATCTACAGAAAAGAAAGATTGGCCCAAGGGAACTGGAGAATAGGGTTTCTGAGGGAGACTTGAAGACACGTGGGAGGAGGGAGGAGGGATGAGTGCCGTGAGGATTTGGATTCTGATGCCCACTCGCTTGTCCTCAGCTTGAGAGGTACAGGTTTTTGTACTGACTGCACAAGTCTGAGCAGAGCTTTCCCTGGCTTGTTCAAACTTCCTAATAGTGAGACATACAGAGTAAGAGAAGGGCCTTCAGCAGGTCATCCTCCGTCCTTTATACCCAGCTGCCCCACTGAATATTCAGTGCTCCCTCTCCCAGAGCACATTCACGGAGGCCCCAGCCGTGCTCATGGCCTGTTTCAGACACCAGGGCCCAACCTGGGCTGAAACAGGATTCCAGATCCCCATTCTTAAACAGGCAGACGCAGAGAGAATGTACACTAAAGTCCGATGGTAACATGCTTCTTGGAGAGAATCAGAATAGGAAGTTTAAAGGCATTTCAGTGTGTTTAGGGAATAAGTAATGGATGGCAGAGTGTCCTGGACTGAGAACAATTGCTGAGACACTGAGGCCACAGTGGGCTGCACGCGGAGAGTCTCTTACCAGTGTTAGGTTTTTAGGTATGTTTCGTTTTAGTTTCACTTCAGTTCAGTTGCTCAGTCGTATCTGACTCTTTGCGACCCCATGAATTGCAGCACGCCAGGCCTCCCTGTCCATCACCAACTTCCGGAGTTTACGCAGACTAACATCCATCGAGTCGGTGATGCCATCCAGCCATCCCATCCTCTGTCGTCCCCTTCTCCTCCTGCCCCCAATCCCTCCCAGCATCAGAGTCTTTTCCAGTGAGTCAACTTTTCGCATGAGGTGGCCAAAGTACTAGAGTTTCATCTTTAGCATCAGTCCTGCCAATGAACACCAGGACTGATCTCCTTTGTTTCACTTAGATAGCGCGTTAGTAACAGTTTGGTTCCCAATCTCATACTCAGCGTGTTGTATTGCTATGATTCAAAGGGAAAACGGGACTTTTGAGTCAAAAACTGCCTGGCTGTCCTTGGCACTCTGCACCCCCATGACTCCCGCGGTTATGGTGCTTCTCAAGCAGGAACACTGGAGTGGTTGTCATTCCCTTCTCCGGGGGATCTTCCCTGACCCACGCATTGAACCCATGGCTCTTGCATTGCAGGCAGATTCTTTCCCACTGAGCCGCGTGGGAAGCCCTGTACATTATACTTCAAGGTCTCCACTCGATGGGTGTTTTTTGGAAACAGATTTAGGGGTCACCAGACTTCAAACTCCAGTACTTTGGCCACCTCATGGGAAGAGTTGACTCACTGGAAAAGAGTTTGATGCTGGGAAGGATTGGAGGGAGGAGGAGGAGGGGACGACAGAGGATGAGATGGCTGGATGACATCACCAACTCAATGGACATGAGTTTGAGTGAACTCTGGGAGATGGTGATGGACCTGGAGGCCTGGCGTGGTGCGATTCATGGGTTCCCAGAGAGTCGGACACGACTGAGGGATTGAACTGAACCTTCAGCTCTAAGCCCTCTCAATTACCCAGGACAAGTAATTGGTCCCTTGGAGCCTCAGTTTCTAAATCCGACAGCTTTGCTTTGCCAACCAACTTTGCAGAGGGGAAACCTGGCTGAGTTCCTGGCCACTGTACGATACTACACCTCCTACTGTCCATCATCACTGCAGCCCATGAACCCCCAACTCTGCAACATGGAGGTGAATGGCTTGATGGAAGAATGCAGGAGCGGGTAAAGAGTGGGTGGGGGCAGGGCAGCATTGAGATACAGGGATCTGGACTCCGGCCACTTCCAGCCGGTCACCGCAGGACAGCGAGTGTGCAGGAGCTACACAGCAGCACTTGCCCTCTACCCCACAATGATTAATCACGTGCTGCTGCGGCCGCTGACCTTCAACACCTCTGACATTAGACGCAGTTGCAAAGGAGCAAGAACTCACTTTGTGCATGGGGAAAAGCTGACAGAACAGTCTCCAGGCATTAAGATGACTTTATGAGCCAAATTCTTGTAGCTCATACTTAGAAGAACACAAAAGTCCTTCATGGTGACTTTTGACCAGCAGAAATTTTTGCCAAAAAAGCTAGCTTCATTGTATATACTCCCCTTCACCAAAGTCACATGTACTGACCTTCCCCACGTCCTCTTTACAGCAGTTTCTAAACGCCTTCACAAGTGCTGTCTCCTGGGCTATCGTCCTCAATTTGCCCCCCAACAAAACTCAATTCTCAATGTTTGTGCCCCTTTTAAGAGCACTAAAAAGTCCCAGGCCGAGGGCAGAGCCCACACAGGCCTGAAAACGTGTCTAGAGCAGCCCACACCCAGGAACCACACCCAGGAACCAGGGTCCAGAGCACTCTGGGCAGTAACGCCTGGCAGGCAGGGTTCCCAGCCGGAGGGCATCACTGGCCACACCACTCAGAGGATACCTGGTTGGAAGGCTGAATTCTGGCTGATCAGACTTTCGCCACCTCTCATTTCCATTTGCCACTGTCACCCTCAGCTTTTTGCACAGACGCTCTTCTAGTCGCCGTGATGAGGCACCCACTGGTGTGCTGGTCAGGGTGGATGGTGCATGGGTTTTGAGAAAAAGCATCAGGACTGAGCTTGGTGGTGGCTCCAGGGTGGTGGGGCAAGTTAAGAATCTACAGGGAAGCAGGGTGTGAGGCCATGGGCCAGCAATGCATAAAATCATACTCAGAAATTTTCTCTATCTCATCTTTAAGAATGGTAGAGTTTGTGTATGTGAGTGAGTAGACAATGCCTAGGTTAGAGAACCAATCACAGGCTGTAAACACAGATGACGCTCGAAAACATAACCCTGAGTGACATCTGCCTGCTCGGGAGGCCTCTCCCCGTCTCCAAAAAGCCCAGCTTACCTGGAGGTGCTTCTGCCAACCAGGCACGCAGGATTGCGGCTGGGCCCATCCCCGCCCATCCCCCCAGTAATCCAGATCTATGTCCCAACCATTAATGCTAAAGAAGCTAAAATTGAATGGTTCTCTGAAGACCTGTAAGACCTAGAACTAACACCAAAAAAGAAAAATGTCCTTTCCATCGTAGGGGACTGGAATGCAAAAGTAGGATGAGAGGAGAAACCTGCAGTAACAAGCAAGTCTGGGCCTTGGAGCACAAAATGAAGCAGGGCAGAGGCTGTTTTGCCAAGAGAATGCACTGGTCATAGCCAACATCCTCTTCCAACAACACAAGGGAAGACTGTACACATGGACGTCACCAGATGCTCAATACGGAAATCAGACTGATTGTATTCTTTGCAGCCAAAGATGGACACACTCTATACAGTCAGCAACAAAAAGACCAGGAGCTGATTAAGGCTCAGCTCACGAATCCCTTATTGCCAAATTCAGACTTAAATTGAAAAAAGTAGGGAAAACCACTAGGCCATGTATGACATAAATCAAATGTGTTACGGTTATACAGTGGAAGTAAGAAATAGATTTAAGGGAGTAGATCTGATAGGTAGAATGCCTGATGAACTATGAAAGGAGGAGGTTCATGACACTGTACAGGAGACAGGGAGCAAGACAACCCCCTCAAAAAAGAGATGCAAAAAGACAAAATGGTTGTCTGAGGCGGCCTAAAAAATAGCTGAGAAAAGAAGAGAAACTAAAGGCAAAGGAGAAAAGATAAGATACACCCATTTGAATGCAGAGTTCTAAAGTGTAGCAAGGAGAAATAAGAAAGCCTTCATCAGTGAACAATGCAAAGAAATAGACAAAAACAATAGAATGGGAAAGATGAGATCACTTCAAGAAAATTAGAGATATCAAGGGAACATTTCATGTAAAGATGGACGCAATAAAGGAGAGAGATGGTATGGACGTAACAGAGGAAAAAAATACTAAGAGGTAGCAAGAATACACAGAAGAATTGTACAAAAAAGATCTTCACAACCAAGATAATCAAGATGGTGTGATCACTCACCTAGAGCCAGACATCCTGGAATGTGAAGCCAAGTGGGCCTTAGGAAGCACCACTATGAATAAAGCTGGTGGAGGTGATGGCAGTTAAGCTATTTCAAATCCCGAAAGATGATGCTGTTAAAGTGCTGCACTCAATATGTCAGCAAATTTGGAAAACTCAGCAGTGGCCACAGGGCTGGAAAAGGTCAGTTTTCAATCCCAAAGAAAGGCAATGCCAAAGAATGCTCAGACTACCACACAGTTGCACTTATCTCACATGCTAGCAAAGTAATGATGCTCAACATTCTCCAAGCAAGGCTTCAACAGTACTTAAACTGAGAACTTCCATATGTTCAAGATGGATTTAGGAAAGGCAGAGGAACCAGAGATCGAATTGCCAACATCCGTTGGATTATAGAAAAAAGCAAAAGAGTTCTAGAAAAACATCTACTTCTGGTTTATTCAACCTTGACCTCAAGGTTGTATATGTCACCTTGTTTTTTAACTTCTATGTAGAGTACAAGTGAAACAAATGCTGGGCTGAAAGAAGCACAAGCTGGAGTCAAGATTGCCGGGAGAAATATCAACAACCTCAGATATGCAGATGACACCACCCTTGTGGCAGAAAGTGAAGAGGAACTCAAAAGCCTCTTGATGAAAGTGAAAGAGGAGAGTGAAAAAGTTGGCTTAAAGCTCAACATTCAGAAAATGAAGATCATGGCATCCGGTCCCATTACTTCATGGGAAACAGATGGAGAAACAATGGAAACAGTAGCAGACTTTATTTTTCTGGGCTCCAAAATCACTACAGATGGTGACTGCAGCCATGAAATTAAAAGACACTTGCTCCTTGGAAGAAAAGTTATGACCAACCTAGATAGCATATTCAAAAGCAGAGACATTACTTTGCCAACAGAGGTCCGTCTAGTCAAGGCTGTGGTTTTTCCAGTGGTCATGGATGGATGTGAGAATTGGACAATAAAGAAAGCTGAGCACTGAAGAACTGATTGATGCTTTTGAACTGTGGTGATGGAGAAGATTCTTGAGAGTCCTTTGGACTGCAAGGAGATCCAACTAGTCCATTCTAAAGGAAATCAGTCCTGAGTGTTCATTGGAAGGACTGATGTTGACGCTGAAACTCCAGTATTTGGCCACCTGACGGGAAGAGCTGACTCACTGGAAAAGACTCTGATGCTGGGAGGGATTGGGGGCAGGAGGAGAAGGGGACAACAGAGGGTGAGATGGTTGGATGGCATCACTGACTCTATGGACATGAGTTTGAGCAAGCTCCGGGAGGTGGTGATGGACAGAAAGGCCCGGTATGCTACAATGCATGGGGTCACAAAGAGTCAGACACACTGAGCGACTGAACTGAACTGAACTACTCTTGCCAAGTGAGAAGCCTGAAGCAGAAAACCTGCGGCAGGGCAATGAAACTGTTGTCACAGTTAATTAGAACCTGGTTTTGCTTCAGTCCATCTCTAGGCTCAGCACTAAGTTTTGCTCTAGGGATCTGTGAGATATCTAGGGATGTGTAAAATAATTTTTCACATTCTTTTACTTCCAACCATTACTCAATATCCAAGAAGGGGAAGAAGTCAGATTCTTAAATCCAGGATTCAGATACTTGACATTGCCATGAATTGCAGGGTGATGTCCACCCAGTGAAAATCTGCCTGACTACGCAGAAAAGCTACAATTCTCTCTGCCTTAACGTCTGCAGGAAAGGGCAAGTGAATTGCCCCCTGAGTCCCTTTCTGTTATGCTCACCTTAGATCCTGTCCCTATATACCGCAATACCCTGAGGCAAAAGTTTACAGAGAGATGAAGCCAGGGAAGCAAACCCAGGGTCCCTGAGCCACTGGGATGAGCTTGTCGCTCAGTCATGTCCGACTCTTTGCAGTTATGGGTGCAGCATCCAGGCTTCCCTGTCCATCACCAACCCCCAGAGCTTACTCAAACTCATGTCCATCAAGTCGATGATGCCATCCAATCATCTCATCCTCTGTCATTCCCTTCTCCTGCCTTCAATCTTTCCCACCATCAGGGTCTTTTCTAATGAGTCAGTTCTTCACATCAGATAGCCAAAGTATGGGAGTTTCAGCGTCCACATCAGTCCTTCCAATGAACACTCAGGACTGATTTCCTTTAGGATGGACTGGTTGGGTCTCCTTGCAGCCCAAGGGACTCTCAAGAGGCTTCTCCACACCACAGCTCAAAAGCATCAATTCTTCAGTGCTCAGCCTTTATAGTCCAACTCTCACATCCATACATGACTACTGGAAAAACCATAGCTTTGACTAGATGGACCTCTGTTGGCAAAGTAATGTTTCTGCTTTTTAATATGCTCTCTAGGTTGGTCATAGCTTTTCTTCCAAGGAGCATGCGTCTTTTAGTTTCATGGCTGCAGTCACCATCTGCAGTCATTTTGGAGCCAAAAAAATAAAGTCTGACACGGTTTCTGTTGTTGTCCGAAAATCACAGGTGTCTGCTGGCCCCTCCCACCATCTGGCCAGGAGATTAGGTGCAGGGAGCTGCGCAGCGTGTCTGCCTTGAGTATCACAAAGGACCAGGGAACACAGAAGACTGAAAGGGAAGCAATCCAAGAGAGGGGGTCACACTCATGATGAGCTTATTGCAGTTCGGCTTCACTTACTGGAAAAAGGGGAAGGCTGTGCCACGTGCAGCTACACTTCCACAGAAACTGGAGACTGCAGGAAACCGTGGACTTGTCTTGAAAGTGAAAGTGTTAGCTGCTCAGTTGTGTCTGACTCTGTGACCCCATGGACTGTAGCCCACCAGACTCCTCTGTCCATGGGATTCTCCAGGCAAGAATACTGAGGTGGGTGACCCATTTCCTTCTCTTAATGCTTGTTAAACAGCCCTCTGCTTGTAGCCTGTCTTCATGGCACAAGCTCACTTTAACTACTTCTTTTTTTGCATACCTCATACCCTTCAAGATTCACACAGCCTAAACTATAAGATGTGGCTCCAGTTATTTTCAAAAGCTTGGAGCCAGTTGTGTCTATTTCAAGCTTGAGCTGGGTAAGACTTGCCTGGACCACTTCCTTCAAAACTGGACCTGTGTAGGGTCCTGTGAATGGCTGATCTCAGATGAGCAAAAATTCCACCCTTGGATCATGTTAAGTGCCACCAAGTTTGAACACACCTCCCATGAAGAAGTAACATCCCATTACCCAGATACATCAGCACAGAATACTAACAGACTTACCTTTTCTCATATCCAATCACCTCTCTCCGCACCTAAAACCATCCAGCCTCTTTATCCCATGAATATCTCGGACCCTGGCCTTTCAGGGAGAGGGATCTGAGACTTGTTCTCCCATCTCCTTCTTGGCTGATCTGTGAACAGTTTTTTTTTTTTTTTGCCACAGACCTGCGTCTCAGGATTTGGTTCGCTGTGCATCAGGCACATGAACCTAGTTTGCTAACATGAGTACCAGTGTTTCTCATCTTTAATTTTACCAAAGCTGCTCTTATCTGGGAGCAGAGATAGCTTTTAACTTCTTTTTTGGATTAGACTATGTCAGTAAAGTTGACATTGATGAATTCTAAAGTTCTGTATGTGAAGATGTATAGTGGCAGGTCCAATTAGAATCTCTCCATATTACATTTTTTAAAATTCCAAAAGAGAAGGCTATATCCTCCCAGAGTACACGCCCAGACAGCGTGTGCCCTAGCTCAACATTCATGTGAGAGTCAGCTCCAGAGTCCACAGCAGAGCTGAGTGTCAGGAGAGACAACCAAGGAAGAAGCCCAATGTGCTGGATCCTGGGGGTGGTTATAGACAGACACCATCAGGGCAGATTCACATCCAGAACTCACGGGCTGCCATGGGTGGGAAAACATGGAGAAAAGTACTACTTGGGGCTCAGAGCATCAGCTGTGAGAGTATAAAAAAAGAAAAGGCTGGGAAATGGCCGTGGCCGGGGGCAGCCTCAGGCTGGCAGTGATGATGGAGAAGCAGGAGGCTCCTTGGAAGGACATGCTCTTTGAAGGCTTGTGGTAACCCCAACATATCCGAGAGGAATCAGAAGACCCATCAGGAAGAAAAAGAATGCTGCCGTGTAGCTGCACCTAACCAGAGCACTCACAGGGGGGCTCTCTAAATGAGAATGAGGTCACCTCCCGCACGCCTCCCTCCGTGCCTCCCTTATAAACGCTGTAGCATGCAAGTGAGTGAGGCTGAGTTCAAAGCCCAGGGGCAGCACCAGCACATCAGGTATCTAGGTAGCTAATACAGGCTTCTGAAAGAGCAATATAATCTCATTTCCCCCCTGAATCTCTAGATACGTGATACTTCTGGACAGAGCTGACCTTGAACTTGTCTTTCACATGTCCACTCAGCCATCCACAAGGTATAGTTCACTGTCTCTCGGGCCACTGATGACATTTAGAGTGAAACCTATGCACAAAGTCGCCAGAGACTCACAGAGTTGCAACAAGGTCCTATCCGATCATCCGCCCTGTGAGTCCACTCCTGCACTTCCTGCTGCTGTTACATGGGCCACACACGGCCAGTTCACCTGCGTCAATGTGCACACGTGGGAAGGAGGCCACTTTCAGTGCACGGAAACTAGATACTTGATGGTAATTATACCAGAGGTGCCAAATGTCATCTCACGCACTGAAATAATTGATTTTTTTTTTCTTCAGAAAGTGGCTCAGGGGCCAAGAGTACCCACTACACTTTCCCTGACTTTCCTTTATTCTTCATATTTTTTTAACAGAAAATAAATCTTAAAAGGAGCAGCTACAGTGCAGGACAGTGAAGCAACACTGAAGGACAGGGTGCCCGCCAGTGTCGCAGGGTTTGGCATCTCCCTTGGATGACCACCACCACTGTCCTCTCAGTCAGACGGGCGCTGGGGGCTCTTCCTTCAATAGCCCAATTCCTCCTGAGTATCAAGGGTCCCCTCACCTGTTTGCAGGAATGTTGCAAGTGCTGTGCCAGGTTAATAAGGAATTGTTCACACAGGGCTATCTGCCTATGGCTCAGCAGCATCTCTAGCAGAACTATGGACCCGGAAAGCCTCATATCTGGATCTTCATCTCAGGTCCATCAACTCAGAGTCTGCCATTTAGAATAAATTCTAAAAATAAAAATTGTTCCCATGACATCATCTACTCAGTAAACTTCTGTGCTTATCCAAAGGCCTTCTCTCCTATTTAGTTGTTAAGACACACTCTTCATTTTTTTTCTGGAAGATAATGATAAAAGAAATGTTGACATGTTAAGATATGGAAAAGTCATTTTGGCTCATACATGGAGTTTACTTGAATTTAACGCAACTAATATATGTGCTTTATAGGCCCTGTGAACAAATTATGTCTTCACTCAATAGTCTTTGTTTTACCTCAGTGCTAAAATGAGTGTTTTGCTCAACAAAGAACATGCAATTGATCTAAACAGGGAGCCCGACTCTTTCTCTAAGTAAGTGTTTTGCAGGTTTAACTTATAAATGGACATTCTCTCTCCACTCATCTTTCTCTTAGCATCTAAGAAAAGTATCTGGGTGAAGAGCAGATCTTTGGAGGGTAGACTTACAAATGGATCTCTAAGGGCAGTGCCGTTCCATGAATCGGTACATTACCCCTGCTGTTCCCACAGAACCTAGAAATGGGACTTTCCATGTCTGCGATGATCTTCCACCTTCTCGATTCTTCTGGGGAAAATCCTTTGGCTACAAAATGCTAGTGTAGGAGATGAAGTACTGCCTGACTCAGGTCTTGGAACTTTCCTGTCCAGGCACACACAATTCTCCTTGCTTAAAGATGAAATTAATTTATACTGTTTAAAATTTATGAAGGAGATAATCAATGAAAAGTTTAAACTAACAGAAGTAACTGACTGCATGTCCGTTCTGAGTTCTCCGTGTGTGCTGGGGCTGGAGCTCCCACCGAAGGTCCTCCCACCATGATAACAGGGCCAGGGTATGTTTCCACATGACTTTCCGGGGAGTGTGAGAAAGAAAACTGGCTGGAGGATCTACCTCCCTGACTGCAGACATAGGGCTTCTCTTCCTGCATTCTCCGAGCACATACATGTGAGGGGCCTCTAAAGGCTCTTCTCCATTCATGCCTTCTCACGTGATGAGTAAGGTCATGTCTTCACCTAATGCTTTTGCACATAGATGGTGCTCACATGGTTTCTCTCTGGTGTGAATGAGTCCATGACTTTGAAGGAATGAAGATTCACTGAAAGCTCGTTCATGGTCATTACAGATAAAGGGCTTCTCTCCTATGTGGGGGCTTGTAGGTGGGAATAAAAGTTGGCCTCTGATGAAGGATCTTACACATTCGTTACATTTTCAGGACTTTTTTACAGTGTGATTTTTGGTGTATACACAGCCAAGGCTCCAGCTGAGTTATTTCCTTCCTTCACAGCATTTGTAGGGGTCTCTCTAGGGCAAGCTCTCTCATACTGTCTAAGTTTAGAGCATCGATGGAAGCTTTCCCACTCTGACAGCTGAATTCTCTGTAGTAAAATTCACCTTCTGTTAGGTAAAATATGAATAAAGAATGGCCAAAGGCTCTTCCAACTTGGCAACAAGTATACGGTTTTTCTCTTGTCTGAGCTTTTGGTGCACATAAAAGCAAGTGGTCTACTTGAACTCTTTCCCACATTCATAACATTTATTGGGGCTCTCTTCTGCATGAGTTAATACATGTGGAGCTGATGTTGTTATACGTGAAATCTTCCTCATACGTGTTCCATTCATGGCTTCTTTTTCAATATGAAGTCTCTGCTGACCTCCACAGAGAGGAGAGGCTATGAGAGACTGCCCGCACGCATCCAGATACTATTTCTCTGCATATTGACAGCAGTCTGCTCTCTGTGTGACGATCTCCTTTGGAAACGCCTTTGGAAACACGTTTGTTTGATTTTCATGCGGTGTACTTTGCTGAATTCATAAGCATTTTCTCTTTTGTAGTCTCTCACATGCATAATGTTCTAAATGAGTTTTAAGTCTTCTTTAGTTTTCTAGCATTATGCATACAACCTATGCTGAGGCAATTCAGTTCAGTTCAGCCACTCAGTCGTGTCTGACTCTTTGCAACCCCATGAATCAAAGTAAAAAAAAAAAAAAAAAAAAAATCCCAAAGATACAACCTTAGTACTTTGAGAATAATGAAAAGAAATAGAAACTATGCACAAATACTTAATTGTCAAAAAGAAAAGCAGCACACTATTGAGGACAATTAGTAAGAATCACATCACCTGGTATTCTCTGTGTTGGCTATTTGATTACCCTTGTTTTCATGCATGCATGTGGAATTTAATATTTTTAAATTATGCCATAAAAAAAGCTGAACATGCTTTTTATTTTATGCAGGAAACAAAATGGTTTTGCAGCATCACTAACTAAAGTAATAACATTTCAAAGCACTTTTCAAAAGCATGAGTTACTACTTTTGCTGGGAATCAAGAATCCCTTAAGTCATTTGACTCAGCATACACTTACCCACCAGGAGTTTCTCACAGCTAACAAAGGAAAGGAACATTCTAACATGACTGCTTGTATTTCTCTCTCACTCCCAAAACTAATTAGTCTTTTATATTTTCTGTCTTCAATGTTTTTTCCAAACTATTTCACTCTATCTCTTCTGTGTTGTGGTTCTCAACGTCTTTTGCCTATAGAAAAGTATGCTATCCTTAGTAATCCTCCTGCACAAACCCAGCCTATTCACTGCAGTCTAGTCTCATCTTGAAACAGGTTCCATCTAGTTACCCTCTTTCTCAGAAATCTTTACCCCTCATCCTGCTTCCTGTTTTTCTTTCCATACCAAAATCTCATTAATATCTTCTGAGTTTTTACAAGGTAATTTTTATTTTGTTTTCTTATGTGTTGGGGGCCAGCATGAGGAACTCCGCCCATGGCAAAGGTCATGAGGAAAGGGGCTTTGGCATATGCAAAGGCGTGACCAAGTCTCAGGAAATTCCCCTGCTCCCGAGCATCTAACCCCCAAACCAGAGTCTGTCCTGTACTCTCACCTACGGGGCGCTCTCCTTCATAACTGTTTCTCTCCGAGAAGGAGTAAATGTGCAGCTCCAAGGCAGTAAAAATTCCTGGGCATGACTAGAGTGTTTCAACTTACAGGACTCCTCTGAAGGTTATCTAGCCTGCCTGTATAGGTTCCTCCGGCCACAACAGCCCTCCAACCTTGAAAGGCATGAGATGTTTTGACTTACTAAAGGCAAATTCTTGTGGAAAGTTAGAAATTATTAGTATAGTGGGTTGGATGGGAATTATATTGATAAAGGGTTTCTTCAACTGTTGTGTCAATAATTGCCGCTAATTCCCTGCCCTAGGTGGGACAAGGGCGTCTCAGGTTAAACCTCTCTGTGGACACATGATTGTTTACTACCTCTCAACCATAAACAGCACAGAGAGTTTTGGAGTATTCTGAGAATCTTAATTAACATAGGGCTTTTTCTTGTTGTTGAGTCAATG
>SJYC01013680.1:0-32812 GCA_006408675.1 Madoqua kirkii | reverse complement strand
GCATCTTCACATGACGTGGTAAAAGTACTGGAGTTTCAGCTTTAGCATCATTCCTTCCAAAGAAATCCTAGGGCTGATCTCCTTCAGAATGGACTGGTTGGATCTCCTTGTAGTCCAAGGGACTCTCAGGAGTCTTCTCCAACACCACACTTCAAAAGCATCATTTCTTCAGCACTCAGCTTTCTTCACAGTCCAATTCACATCCATACAGGACCACTGGAAAAACCATAGCCTTGACTAGATGGACCTTTATTGGCAAAGTAATGTCTCTGCTTTTCAATATGCTATCTAGGTTGGTCATAACTTTCCTTCCAAGGAGTAATTGCTGAGGCAATTACCCTTCTCTTAAAGCTGAAGTTACAGTTTGACTTCAGGACAATATTGTCTCCAAACTTACACTGTTCAAAACTTTCTACTGGGATGGCATTTATGCTCAGGCTTATTTTTTCTTCTGAAGATTGTGCTGAATTCCTAACTCCTCCCATTACCAGGTCGCTAATGTGATGAGCAGATTTCATCCTCAAGAAATTTACCTTTGATCTGCAGATAAATGGGCCCTTCCTGAAGGTATCCTGGGTATGTATCTTTTCATGCTTTCTAGGTCTACCTTCCATGCCTGAAAAAAAGAGGGAAAAGAAATAAGTAGAGTGACTTAGTGGAAGGAAAATTTTGGAAATGTTTGCAAAGCTAAGGTACATATGTGTCAAGTATTGCCTTTTAACACAGAATTGGGAGAATGTAATAGTGATTAGAAATAAAATATGGAACATTGATGGAACATACAATATGGAAATATTGATGTAGGATACTTTTAAGGGTAAAATGAACAAAAAGTAAAATGAGGGTTTAATGTCAAGGAAAGTCAATAAAGGTGAGAGACTGAAATAAATATGGCTACTGGATGTTTAGCTCCAATAATAATAGATAGAGCTCTCTCTGAAGCCAAAGAATATACATTAAGAAGAATCAAAATCAATATGTTCGAGACTTAGGACACTATCAGGGGGATATTCCTGCACTGGCCTGCCAAGATGCTAGAGCCACCAGACCTTTTCTTGAAGAGATTCTCTAGCTGATGTGAGTGGTCCTATTTGCTCCCTGAGCAGTCTCCTCTCCACACAGAACCCAGGAGCCTGGATCCACCTGGACCTGGGACTCTGAGAATCCTTTCTGCCCTCCACCTTTCTTCTCCTGGTCCAGCCAGGAAATCACATTTACGTAGAGTCAAAAACCCTCTGTGGAAAAATGTGCATGAATGTGGAGTGCTGTGTTGAGATCTGTTTGTGGTCTGCAAGCTCCCGCCAGGAGGATGTGGAGTGCCGTGCTGGGATCTGCACGTGGTCTGCAAGCTCCTGTCAGGAGGATGTGGAGTGCCGTGTTGGGATCTGCACGTGGTCTGCAAGCTCCCGTCAGGAGGATGTGGAGTGCCGTGTTAGGATATGCACGTGGTCTGCAAGCTCCCGTCAGGAGGATGTGGAGTGCCGTGTTAGGATATGCACGTGGTCTGCAAGCTCCCGTCAGGAGGATGTGGAGTGCCGTGTTGGGATCTGCACTGGTCTGCAAGCTCCCGTCAGGAGGAGAGGCGAGGCAAGCAGTAAAGAGCAGCACAGGGAAAGGCGGCCTGAGCCCTGGACGCGCCGCCAGCCCCTCCCCAGAGCAGGGAGGACACCGGCGCCGCGCTCAGGCGTCCAGGAACTGTCTACCTACGCTCACAGCCAGGCCCAAGGTGACTGACAGGATCTCCTTTTCCCCCTTCCTGTGACCACTGTGAGTCACCTGTTTTATAGTGGATTGAACTTTATTTAAAAAAATATCCAGTAACATAACTCAGTCCCAACCCCAAGAGCTGTGTTTTACAGGGACAATGTCTGCTCTATTTAACTTTGTAGGGTTGAACTCCACCATGGTTTACACAGCAGAAAGTTTTTAGAAAACACTTAATACACTTATCAATCCATTTAATGCCCCCGTGAAATGAGTGCCCAGGACTGCCCTGAGTGTTCTATACAGAGCAGTAAGAAAGACATATGATTGTTTTCAGAAAGCCTACAATCTCTTGACATGCTCAAGATGAAATAACCAAATGAACAGAATCTCTTCCTCCATGTCCTAAGTGCTATAAGAGTGTGTGTGTGTCTGGGTAGAGGGGAGAGAGCTCTGGGGAAGCTCTTCTAGATGATTCTCTAGTAAGTAAACGCTGACAGTCTCCCCCACAGCGAGCAGGCGAGCAGATGACCGCTGTTCCCTAGCATCGCATCCTTGGGCAGCTTCCTCTGGGAAGGGCCTGGCAAGGCCATCCTTGTCGGATAAAGTTCACAGTCACATTTGAAAGGTCACTGAATCCTGAAAGCATGCTGGGCATTCTGTCCATACCCTCAAATGTCCAGAGCTGATGGTTGAGGATGACAGTGCTAGGAAAGGGCAGCTGTGTGTATCAAAATCACAAGCCTGTTTGAACTGAAGTCTGGGATTTCTTTGGGCTGACTTGGCATTTGCCTTTCAGATTTATCAGAGATGTGCAGACTCTGAATACACAGTGACCTTCACGAATGAAGGAACATCACATGAGGGGTGGGCTGAAATAACACGGACATTCTCCAGCAGCACATATAAATTCCTACTTACTGACTGGTGATTATAAAATTTTTACTTATGGGTTTATAAATATATTCTCCTCCATATCAATTTTAATCAAATCTATAGACTAAATACAAGGTAAGCAAGAGTCATGTTCTGCCCTTTACTAGCTTTGATGATGGACAAATTATGTTCCCTTTTGAACCTCACAATTTTCATGTGTGAGTAAGGTTCATTAACTCCTGAAAGAGTAGAGTGAAAGATCTAATGGGTAAGTGCTTAGCACAGAACAAAACTCAAATAAAAACTACATATTATATGTTACTTACTAGTTATCTGGAATGTTGTCATTAAAAAGTGAGGTCTTGATGCAATATCCACAACTGTGCACTATTGAAGGTATATACTAAACTTGGGGTCAGGAGGTGGTGGCTGTATCATCTCCACTGTGATCAGATGTCTTCATCAGATGTGAGGAGAAAGTGTGTGCTGCGTGTCCAGGAGCCAAAGTCCTGTTGTCCCCTTGGTTGGCACCTGCTGTGGGAAAGAATGTCCTTCCGTCTGGAAAACTGCTCAAGGCTCACAGAGAGAAGGCTGCACCCATGTGGGGCGGGGCAGGCAGCCCCTGGGGGGGGACGACCTATGGGGGGGACTGAGTGAATGGCTGGGATGGGGACACCCAGGACGAGGAAAGACGCCTGAGCCCAGGTCTGTAGAGTCCAGGTTGCCTCTCACCCCACTTGGCTCTGGGTCCAGGATGAGCACAGACATTGAAGGGCTGGGATGCCAGTTGCCAGCCTGGAGGCTGTAGTTGGAGGGGCAGAAAAGTAGGAGGTGTGGCCCACCTTTATTTCTGGAAACATTCACCTTTCTGACTCCAGAGACTAGGCTACAAGGAGGCCTTGGTTTTTGTGGTTTTTTTAAACTGGTTAAGCAAATTCTATTCCAGGACGAGGAAAGACGCCTGAGCCCAGGTCTGTAGAATCCAGGTTGCCTCTCACCCCACTTGGCTCTGGGTCCGGGATGAGCACAGACATTGAAGGGCTGGGATGCCAGTTGCCAGCCTGGAGGCTGTAGTTGGAGGGGCAGAAAAGTAGGAGGTGTGGCCCACCTTTATTTCTGGAAACATTCACCTTTCTGACTCCAGAGACTAGGCTACAAGGAGGCCTTGGTTTTTGTGGTTTTTTTAAACTGGTTAAGCAAATTCTAATTCCTTGGCCTTTCCATCCAAATTTCTTTAAATGATGGATGTTCTATTTTTTGAAAAATAACACCACTGGGAGTTCTACAACTTATTTTCGTTGAACAGTTCATCCCCACTTCCTTCCAAGTACCTGCAGATTTATCTCATTTTTAAAACATTAATAACCAAAACACAAATTGCCGGTTGCCTTGTGTGGTTGTACTAGAATTTACCTACCTACTTCGTCTTAATGGCTATAATTCCAAATGCTCTGCTTCTACTTCTATATTAAGTAATGCTGTTCTCGATTTTTTTTAAATTACACATGAAATTGGCACAAGTGTTCCCCAGATACCCGTTTGTTATCATGGGTCTTTGCGAAATATGTAAAGATCAGTTTGTAGCCAAGTTTATGGTTCGTTTCTTTGATGATGTCTAGACTTAAACAAAAGTGCTTTGCAAGGGCTCCATTCTGAACTCGCAGAGTGTGAGTGACTCATGAAGATTCCTCTGATTACCTTCATGGTTGCAGTTTTACACGCCGTGCAGTTCAAGTCCGTCTTGTTGCCCCGCCGCGCCGGGAATCGCGAAGGGGCCCGTCTCCAAAGCGCCCCCGGGAGCTCTTTCCCGCTCCCCAGCCGCCCCTCCCGCTCCAGGGTCCCGGCGCGTCCCCGCGGGGAGCTGTGCGGAGCCGGGAGCCGCTCCAGGACAGACGGCCCGGGACGAGCTAGGGCATTTGCCGGCGCGGCTGCGTCCTCCGCGTCAGGCCGGTGACAGGGATCCACTTTGGGGCCGTTCCAGCCCGCTGTCCTGAGCCACCCGACTGCCGCTTTGAAATCGTCCGTTCCCTCTGGTGGCGCTCATGGTAAAGAGCCTGCCTGCCAGTGCAGGAGATGAAAGAGACGTGAGTTCGATCCCTGGGTTGGACAGATCCCCTGGAGGAGAGCATGGCAACCCACTCGAGGATTCTTGCCTGGGGAATCCCACGGACAGAGGGGCCTGGTGGGTCGCAAAGAGTCTGACGCGTCTGAGCACTCAAGCGTCTCACACTTCCCTTTGGAGCGTCTGCGACCTCTGCAAGGGCTGTAACTCGGCAGCCAGGCACGAGGAAACGTTCCAGGAGCTGGCAACAGTGGCGACGAAAGTCCCGGCATCGCTGAGGCCTTGGTGTTTCCTGCTATCGCTGAAGATTGTGCTTTTAGCAGGGGCGGTGACTGTTGCGACATCGTTGTGTGATTGGTTAAATGATTTTGCAGTGGGAGTGCGAAATCGGTTTAAGGGCCTAGATCTGATAAGAGTGCCTGATGAACTACACGATGAGGTTCGTTATTTTCTACAGAGAACATGGGTCAAGACCATCTCCATGGAAAAGAGCAGAAAAACAAAAAGACTGTCTCAGGAGACTTTAGAAAGAGTTACGAAAAGAAGAGAGGCAAAAAGCAAAGGACAAAAAAAAGTAAGCATCTGAATGCGGAGTTTCAAAGAAGAGCAAAAAAAGATAGAACCTATTTCAGCGGTGAATACAGGAAAAGAACAGAAGAGTGAAGACTGGAGATCTCTTCAATAAAGTGAGATACCAAGGGAACCTTTCACTCAAAAGTTCAGTTCAGTCAGGGGCAACATTTTGTGATCCCATGAATTGTGCACGGCGGGCTTCCTTGTTCATTTCTATTTCTCAGAGTTCACTTAGACTCCCGTCCGAGTCCGTGATGCCATCCAGCCGTCTCATCCTCGGTCGGCCCTTTCTTCTGCTCCCAATCCCTCCCAGCGTCGGAGTGTTTTCGAGGGCGTCAACTCTGCGCATGAGGTGGCCAAAGTACTGGAGTTTTCAGCTCAAGCATCGTTTCTTCCAAAAAAAAAAAAAAAAAAATCGCAGGGTTGATCTTCAGAACGGGTGGGTTGGCTCTCCTTAGAATTCACAGGACTGTCAAGAGTCTTCTCCAACACCATACTTCAAGTGCATCAATTCTTTGGCGCTCAGCCTTCACAGTCAACTCGCATCCATACATGACCACAGGAAAAACTACAGCCTTGACTTTAGATGGACCTTAGTGTGCAAGAAGGAATGTCTGCTTTTCATTATACTGTCTAGGTTGGTCATAACTTCTTCCAAGGAGTAAGCGTCTTCTAATTTCATGGCTGCAGTCCCCACCTGTAGTGGTTTTGGAGGCCCAAAAAATAGTCTGCTACTGTTTCCATTGTTTCTCCATCTATTTCCCATGAAGTGATGGGGCTGGATGCCATGATTTTCGTTTTCTGGATGTGGAGCTTTAAGTCAACGTTTTCACTGTGCTCTTTCTCTTGCATCAAGCGGCTTTTGAGTTCCTCTTCACTTTCGGCCATAAGGGTAGTGTCATCGGCGTATCTAAGGTTGTTACTCTTAATTTCACCCTTGTGTTTCTTCCAGTCCACCGTTTCTCATGTTGCATGAAGGTTAAATAAATAGGGTGACAACAGGCAGGGTTGATGGAATTTTTTTCCTGTTTAGGGCCAGTCTGTTCCGTGTCTAGGTTGAACTGTTGCTTCCTGGCTTGCATATAGATTCCTCAAGAGGCAGGTCACGTGGTCTGGTATTCGCTTATATTGAAGTTTTCCACGGTTTATTGTGATCCACACATAGTCAAAGGCTTTTGGAGTAGTCAATAAAAGCAGAAGTAGCTTTTTCTGAAACTCTCATGCTTTTTCCACCATCAACCGGATGTTGGCAACTTGATCTCTGGTTTATCTACCTTTTCTAAAAGCAGCTTGAACATCAGGGAGTTCGCGGTTCTCGTAGTGCTAAAGACTGACTTGGAAAATTTTGAGCATTACTTTACTACGATGTGAGATGAGTGCAATTGTGCGGTAAAGGACAGAAATCGTCTGGACCTAAACAAAGAAGCAGAATTAAGAGGCGGCAAGAGTACATGGAAGAACTGTACCAAAAGGATGTTCATGACAGTTTGTTATGATGATGCGATCACTACTCTAGGGCCAGACGCTTTGGAAAGTGAAGTCAAGTGGGCCTTAGGAGCATCACTATGAACAAAGCCAGTGGGGGTGATGGAATTGCAGTGGAGCTGTGTTTCAAATCCTAAAAGATGCTGAAGTGCTGCACTCAATATGCCAGCAAATTTGGAAAACTCAGCAGTGGCGGCCACAGGACGGGAAAAGATCAGTTTTCCTTCTAATTCCAACGAAAGGCAATGCGGAAGAACGCTCAAACTACTTACCCTGTAATTGTACCCATCTCACATTCTAGTAAAGTAGTGCTCAGAGTTTTCCAAGCTTAGGCTTAAGCAATATTTGGACCGAATTCCCTGACGTTCAAGTTGGTTTTAGAAAAGGTAGAGGAATCAGATCAAGTTGCCAACATTCTCTAGGTCATGGGGGATAAAAAAAGTTTCAGAAAAACATCTGTTTCTGCTTTATGACTATGCCCAAAGGCTTTAATTGTGTGAATCACAATAAACTGGAAAATTCTGAAAGAGATGGGAATCCCAGACCACCTGACCTGCCTCTTGAGAAATCTGTATGCAGCTGAGGAAGCAAGTTCAAACTGGACAGGGAAAAACAAACTGGTTCCAAATAGAAAAAGTATGTCATCAAGGCTTTATTGTCACCCTCCGTGTTTAATTTCAATGCAGAGTAGTTACATCATGAGAAACGCTGGCCTGGAAGAAACACACAAGCTGGATAAGACACCACCCTTATGGCAAAAAGTGAAGAACTAAAAAGCCTCTTGAAAGTGGAAGAGGAGAGTGGGGAAGAAGTTGGCTTTTAAAGCTTGAAATTCAGGTTCAGAAAATGAGGACCATGACATCCCATCCCATCACTTTATCGGGAAATTGATGGGGGAACAGTGGAAAACAATTGTTGGACTTTTTATTTTCAGGGGGTTCCAAAATCACTGCGGAGGTGGACTGCAGCCATGAAATGAGAAGACGCCTCTTTCGGCGAAAAGTTATGACCAACCTAGATTAATAAGTCAAAAGCATTGACATTACTTTGCCGACGAAGGTCCATCTAGTCAAGCTATGGTTTTTCCTGTGGTCATGTGGATGTTGAGAGACTGAAGGCTGTGAGCACCTCAGAATTGATCTTTTTGAACTGTGGTGTTGGAGAACTCTTGAAGAGAGTTCCTTGGACAGCAAGGTGATCCAACCAGTCCATTCTGAAGGAGATCAGCCCTGGGATTTCTTTGGAAGGAATGATGCTGACACAAACTCCAGTACTTTGGCCACCTCATGCAAAGAGTTGACTCATTGGAAAAGACTGTGATGCTGGGAGGGATGGGGGGGGCAGGAGGAGAAGGGAGGGCTGAGGAGGAGATGGATGGATGGATGGCATCAGGGACTCGCCGGATGAGAGTCTGAGTGAACTCCGGGAGTTGGTGATGGACAGGGAGGCCTGGCATGCTGCGGTTCATGAGGTCGCAGAGAGTGGGATGTGACTTGAGCAACTGAATGAACTCTTACAGGCATAAGATGTTTTAAGACTTACTAAGGGCAAACTCTCGGAAAGTTAGAGATTGGTGAAGGATTCTTTCATTTGTGCCAATAATTACTGCTAATTCCATGCCCTGAGTGTGACAAGGGTGTCTCAGGTCAAACCTCTCTGCTGACAGGCTAGCTTGTGTGACAACCTCTCAACCAATAAACAGTATGCAGAGTTCGGAGTATTTGCCATAGGGCTTTTCTCATTGAGTCACTGAGTGCCACCAGGCCTCCATATCCTTAGGCCCCTGGGAATATAGTAATCAGTGTACTTGGAATATAGAAAAGGAAACATAGTAGTTTTGAGGGCAACAATACTACACTTTTTGAGTTAATAACTCTTCTCTTTACAGATCACTGTACTTTGTTTATAAAACACTGTGTCCTTGCTATGTAAAAATGTAAGTTGATCTTAAGGCTAAATAGATCTTAAGGGGGGGGAACATTTGTGCAGAGTTTTTATTTGTGGGACTGATGTTTTGCTGCTAAATCTCCATATTCCTTTATAAGAAAAAGCATACAGGAGAAATAAGTATTAACCTTTAAGTTTAATCCTGCTGCTGGAGCTAAATTTCTTTAGTCGTGTGTGACCCCATAGGTGGCAGCCCACCAGCCACCCCAGATCCTGGGATTCTCCAGGCAAGAACACTGGAGTGGGTTGCCATTTCCTTCTCCAATTAATCTTGTTAACCTTGGGTCAAATAAATTCCTTCCTTGGTTGTAACTCACTACACCGTCATCCTATAGGGATGCAACTTTATTTTGGAGGGTGGTGTCTGGTTTAAGAAAAAAAAAAAAACACTGTTGGCAAAAAGAAGTTTTTTGGTTATCAGAGAAAAGGGGTCATTAAAAAAATGTCAGCAAGTCTCAGGGTAAGAAGATAATGTTAAAACCCCTAAAAACTTTTTTTATGTAATGCACCTGACTTTGATAAAGGTCAGGACTGCTGACCCTTCTGTGACTCTGTATTCATCCCTATATGTAGCAAACTGCATATAAGCAAGCCTGAAAAAGAAATGGGGTCAGTTCCTGGAAAGACTGACTCTCCCATATGTCATTCTTTCTTGCTCTGCGTTTTTCTGGCTGAATTCCCATCTGGAGCATGGATGCTATTCCATGTTAAACCAAGTTATTCAGCCTTTTTCTCCACTAATATTTCCTACTATGTATACTATCTGTTTCTAATCTCTATGTATTTTGTAATTAAATATGTATTTTTCCAAGGATGCCGACTCCATCCACACCTTCTAATCACCCTGTTTCCACCGGGGCTGGACCCCCTGCAAAGGACAGCAAATACTCATTAATTGAAAATTTGTTAAAGAAACAGGTCATTAGATGATCTTCTGCACAAACACGTTGACATGGTTGATCCCACATTTACATTTTCCCTTGGGATCTGGTGATTCTACAGCCTCTTGGGTGGCTGGTGGGTGTTGAATGACTGCATGCTGTTTTATTCTTGCCACCCTGGCACTGCTTAGAGACTCTGGCTGTTTCATGAAAGCAGTGGCCACACCATGCTAAGAGGCGCCTAACCCTGCCTCTGTCTTGTGTCTTCAGGAGCTAAGTGCATGCCAAATGTGTATGAAAGGTCCAGATGTAAAAGTTCAGCTGTCCTATTGATTCACACCTCCTATGTAAAGGGAATGTCCTTTTACCCTCATGGGGGTAATTGGAGCCAGATGTGAGGACAAGGTGTATGGTCAGTCCACGTGCAAGTCAGTTATCCCCGTGCTTCATACTTGCTGTGCAAAGGGAAAATCCTTCCTTTGGGAAAACCGCTCAGAGCTCTTAGAGACAAGGGTTGCCCCCTGCAGACAGGGCCAGTAGCCTCTGGTGGGGAAGATACTGGGGTGATCACTGACGGGCTGGGGGCTCCCAGGATGAGGCAAGAGGCTGAGGAGCCCAAGTCTGCAGAGTCAAGGTCATACCAACCGCTGGCTCCTTGGACCTGCCTCAGTCTGAGTGGAGCAGTGACCTTAAGGGGCTAGGACGCCAGCTGCCTGCCTGGAGGCCACAGGAGGAGGGGGCAGAAAAGCAGGTGTTGTGGCTTGTCTTGGTTTCTGAAGACACTTCTTTCTGGCACCAGGTGCCAAGCTATGGCAAAGATTGTATTCTTTTTATAAAACTGCGTTAGCTGTTCTAATTCATTTGCCTTTCCATCTTAGTTCATTTAAAAGACAAATGTACAGTTGTGTATATTTTTTCTTTTAGCACCAGTGGAAATCCTTTAACTTGGATATTTTTATCCAAGTTCATCATACAGATCTTTCCAAGTTAGTACCGAAAAAACTTCCTTTCCAGATCCCTCTTTTAATGGCTGTTTCCTGAATGTTCTGTTTTTCTACTAAGTGATACCAGTATTAATCTTATTACACAAGTATTTGCACAAATGTTCCTCCCACGCGGATTTGTCATCATTGGTCTTTCCGTGTGGAATATGAAAAGGTGGATTTAAAATGGCTGTTTATCATTCGTTTCTTTGTTCTAATGCCGTATCAGGACTCCATTCTTTTGTTCCACAGAATAAAGATCATCCCTGCATGCTTTCACCGACTCTTTTCGCGGTTTCAGTTTTACAGTCCACACAGTCTCAGTCTCACTAAACTCCCAAGTCCGCGCGGGAGCAGGGACCTGGCCTCTGGGCCGCCTGGGTCCGACCCTCGGGAACCGCTGAGGAGCGCGCCTTCTCCCCCAGCCGCCCGGCGAGGTCCCTCCCGTCTGCTGTCTGGGCCGCCGCGCCCTGCCGGGCCGGGAGCCGGCTCCCAGGCCGACGCCCGGGACACGCGGGGCGTCAGCGCGGCCCGGCGGTCGGGGTCCGCCCGGGGCCGTGTGCGCCGCTCGTCTGCAGCCACCCCGCGGCCGCCGTGAGCCGGTCCCTTCCTGGGGAACGTTGGCGACTCCCGCGAAGGCTGCGGTTCTGCCGCCGAGCCCGGGGCACAGCTCCAGAGGCCGGGGGCGACAGCGCCATGGGGCTCGGGAAGAGCTTGCTGTCGCCGGAGAGGCGGGCTGCAGGTCCTCCGCTGGGCGGGCGGCGCCGGTCGGTGTCGCTGCCCGGCCCGGGACCAGCGCGCCGCGGGCCTCCTTCTGCCCGCGGGCACCGCCAGGGCAGCGGAGCGCGAGCAGGAAAGGCCATGGCGCCGGCGGCCGCGGGGTTACGCCTCCTCGATGTTTCCCACTCGCCCGAGGTGCGGACCACACGGATGTGCGCGAACATGTCCAGTCTTCCCAGCCTCCCCCGTGGACCCCGACAGTCCTGATTCACAAACGCGTGTCCTCTCCCCGCAGCGGGACCACGGGCCGCCCGTCCTCCTCCCCAAAGGGCGCCCGGAAGCGCTTCCTTGCCACCGTGGGGGAACGGGCGCCCCCTGCCTTCCGGGCGCTTCGGCTGCTCCCAGGCGCCACGGCTCCCGGTGACGTGCTCAGGACTCAGCCGACGGGTCTCCTGCTGGTCGGGCTGCATCTATGCGAGGGGCACCCTGAGACCCTTCCATTCTCCTTGGGCTCAGAAGTGGGAAGGATGGCGTCCGTGTGGAGGCGCTGTTTCGTGGGTGTGAGACTGGGACACATCTGTGTGAAGATCACAAAGCCTACAGATTGGCGGCTGCTCTGGCGAGGTCGACCAGATGGCCTGACAGGTTGTTGGGGATTTTTCTTTTATCAATATGGTGGTTTAGTGTACTGTGGGTATCCAATGAGAAATCTTAAAATTAATTATAATGAAAATCACCATCATCATTGGTACTCAACAATAATTATTACCTTCTTTGCAGTTAATTTAAGAAACACCATTTCAAGTTCATCCACAGAGTATCCAATTGAAGACAACCAGAGAAGGATGTTGGACTTTCTTACACACTGGGAAGTCGGGGAACCTCTCCTTCCCGCCGCGAGGCCCTGCCCTGCAGCAACCGACCTGGAAAGCCAGGCCCCAGCCTCTGCAGCAGTGAGCTCCAGGATTCAGTACACGGTCAGCGACTGCCACCTCCCTTGTTTTTCTTCCTTTCAGTTTAGCACCACATGGGGGAAACCTTATCTAAGCAGTGGCCTGGGACGGCCCTCTTCCTGTCAGCCCGCCTCCGGCTACCCCACATGACGCGCTCTGCGCAGGACATGCTTTCCCTTTTCCCACCAGAACGTGTCCCCAGCCCTATGTGCGCTCAGCCTGGGCGAGTGGTGGTGGCTGACTCCTTGCTCTAGAGGCAAATTCTGAAGAAACACGAAAGGACCGGGAAAAGATCCTGGAGTAGGAAATGGCCACCCACTCCAGTATTCTTGCCTGGAAAATTCCATGAACAGAGGAGCCTGGCCATCTACAGGCCGTGGGGTCACAACTGGGCATGCACACACAGACACAGGCATCTCTGTTCACGCCTGCAGAGCTTAGCGTGAGAACCAAATAAAGCATGGAGGATAATATGTGGGTTTTGTTATTTTTGAAAAAAAATTCAAATTACTCATTTTAAGTTTAGATACATATCATATACCAAAAAGTTCTCCTTGGAGCACCGTATTTTAGGGATTGCCTAGTTATATAGTTGTGTAGCCATCATCACTATCTGATCCAGAATATTTTGTATTTTATCTCCCTACAAAGACACCTAGTGTTCCTTAATCAGTCACTTTAAATCCCACATTCCTCGCTCTTTCATCCTTATGGAATTGCCTATTCTGTGTATTTCAAGCACATGGGTTTGTACAACTGTGGCCATTTAGCTTTGATTTCTTACACAGTGTCAGGTTTTTGAAGCTTATTCATATTTTATCATGTGATCCAATTTTTTGTTTGGCTACAGAAACTTGCTAAGTGTGTGTACGTAGGTGCACGCACACACACACACACACACACACACACACTATAGTTCCTTTAATGTGGAAAATACACAGAGGTCCAATGTCACCATTAGAACCATTTTATGCATACAGTTCCATGGCATAAAGTACTGACTTCCTGTAGGCACTCAACCTGCCCACCAACCCAGAGCGGCCAGCATGCACAGAGGACAGCAGCCCAACTGTGCTGCCCATTGCCAGAACCCCCCCATAGCACCCACCCAGGCCAAGACTCAACAATAGGCCCACTTCCCAACGGCCAAAGAAGAGACCATCTGTGCCAGGGGAGGGGGCGGTGGCCAAGGGTGAGAGAGATGAAAGGAGAGACAAACAGGAATGTCTACAGCACCTGGTCATTCCAGGCGGTCTTGCAACCAAGTACTAATCAGGCTCAACCTTGCTTTATCTTCTGAGCTCAGAAATTACCAGGTGCCTTCATGGTGGCATGGTCCTAGATGATGGCAGCCCCGACCAGGCACCCCAATACCCTGTGCTGTAGGGCCCTGCCATGCCAGCCTCACCAACCCTTCTCAGAGCCCTGGGGTGCCCAGCATCTGTGGGCAAACCACTCCTGACACATCCTTCAGCCCTCTGGAGGCCCAGCCATCCGTCTCTGACTTGGAGTTCCCAGGAGATGGCTATCACTCAGGCTATGTGGCCAGTGGCAATAGGGCCTGACCCTCTGGAAGTGAGTGGAGAAAAGCCCAGTGCTCTCATTCAGTGCTCTCCTGGCACCAACGGAGTGTCTCTCGCTGACGTCCTCACTGCTTCATCCAGATATTCCGCATACCACTCGTGTTCCAGGCTGGGATTCTAGACCGTCACATAGGTAGTACCACTATCAATGCTTAGGGTTAAAAACAGCAGATCTAAGACGCTGAAGACTTGTCCTAGGTCTTGCAAACAGCTCCGAACTGAGGTCTGGTGTCCTTTAATGCTGTGACCTAAGACCACACCACCTGCCAGCAGACATGTCAATCTCCAGATAATCAAGATCAGACTGATTAAGTACAAAGAGGGACAGATGTGTCATGTTGGGAGGAGGGAGGTGAGGTGGAAACAACACCCCCTGCCTCTGTCTCCCTACTTGCAGCTGCCCAGGGGCCCGAGCCATCTCCTCAATTCTGTTTTCACTTAGACAACATGGAGGGTCCCAGCCCCTCAAGTAGTAATTTTCTCAATTTTGAGGGATACAGTCATGAAATGTCTTCCAGTGTGAAAATAAAGAAAAGATAAAAATCACCAGACCACTGGAGTTCCATGAGAGGTGAGGGTGATATAAGGTCCCTTGAACTTCTGGAAGGAGGGAGAAGAAGCTAGTCAGTGACTGTGACCTTCACATGGACTCTGTTTAGTCATTTTATCTGTATAGTTATTCAGCCATCACAACCTTTACTCACGATCTCTTCTCTTTCAGGTCTGATGTTCTCGTGGAGCTCACAGGCTGAAGAGGCGCTCAAAGTGAGAGAGGCAAGTCCTCCTAGGCAGGTCGATAAGAAGTCCAGGGGTACCCGAGGAGAGAGGGGCCCGGAGTTCTCAAGGAGGAGGAAAGGACAAGCATCTTTTTTCCTCTACATTCCTTAGTCTTAGTCACTTAAAATGTTTGTTTCTCTTTCTTTAGGCCCAGAACTGGCGTTTACACAACTCAGTTTAAATTCTGTGAAAGACAGTGAAGTTGCTCAGTCATGTCCGACTCTGCAACCCCATGGACTGTAGCCTACCAGGCTCCTTTGTCCATGGATTTTCCAGGCAAGAGTACTGGAGTGAGTTGCCATTGCCTTCTCCAGGGTATCTTCCCAACCCAGGAACCCAGCCGGGGCCTCCCACATTGTAGGCAGATGCTTTACCATCTGAGCCACTTAAACTCCACACTAGGGATTATTTATCAACAATGTATCCTGCTTGAGGACAGTTTCTCCTTCCTGAAAACCTTCTGATTAATTCTGATATCTTAGAATGTATATTATGAGAATGGATCTGGTAGGATCTTTCTGTTAAATTCTAATCTTGTTTATCCTAAAATGTTAATTGTGAGAGTGGGTCTGGTAAAACTTTCACAAACTTGAGACATTCTTTTGATTTATTGTAGTAACTAATTTAAAAAGTATATTATTTCTCAACAATGTATCCTGCTTGAGGACAGTTTCTCCTTCCTGAAAACCTTCTGATTAATTCTGATATCTTAGAATGTATATTATGAGAATGGATCTGGTAGGATCTTTCTGTTAAATTCTAATCTTGTTTATCCTAAAATGTTAATTGTGAGAGTGGGTCTGGTAAAACTTTCACAAACTTGAGACATTCTTTTGATTTATTGTAGTAACTAATTTAAAAAGTATATACCTCCCTTGCTAACATTAGCAAGGGGGGCACTCTCCACCCCCCTTCTGGTATCTATGTCAGAAGCTTTCTCTGACCTTTTTCCACTGTAATAAAACTCTGCTACACAAACGCTCGTGAGTGATCAATCCTGGCCCCTGGTCCTGAAGCTAAATCTTCTTCAGAGATCATGAATCTGACATCGTTCACAGTGAGCTCGATTGAATCTATAACAGTCTCTTAAAAGCCAAATGTAATCTTAAAATAAGCTATGCTGCTACTAAGTCACTTCAGTCGTGTCCAACTCTGTGTGACCCCATAGACATCAGCCCGCCAGGCTCCTCCATCCCTGAGATTCTCCAGGCAAGAACACTGGAGTGGGTTGCCATTTCCTTCCCCAATGCAGGAAAGTGAAAGTGAAGTTACTCAGTCATGTGAGACTCTTAGCAACCCCATGGACCACAGCCTACCAGGCTCCTCCATCCAGGGGATTTTCCAGGCAAGAGTACTGGAGTGGGGTGCCTTCTCCAAAATAAGCTATAGGCCCTATTAAAATTAAATTAAATTAAACTGAGTAAAATTTTAAAATCTTAGTGCCTCTATTTAAAGATCTATGAATCAGGCAGCATCCAATTTAACAGTTAGAAACTCTGAGGAGTTGCACAAAATAAAAGGCTTGTATAGGCATAAGGGATCAGGAACAGGAAGTTGTACTAGGCAAAGAATCCAAGCGGTTACTGCCAGGTTACTTTCCATCAGAGGCTGGAGAGCTTTCTCAGGCAAATGGCTGAGCTAGTGATGATCAGAAGATTCCTGGCTGACTGGCTCAAGATTTCATTTCTGGAGGAGCCCAAACTGCATTCACGTCTATTTTGTCAGCTTGGTTCCTGACCAAGCAACTCCCTTGGGGGCTGTCGTCTTGTTTTTAACAGCCCCCTGGGGGCAGCAGCAAGGCCTACGCTGCTGGTTCCCTGCTAAGCACCGTGGCGGGTGTGTTCATCCCCAAATGCTGAGAGCGCATGTGCTCTGTGCCAGGCCTGGGCTGGGGGCAGGGACCAGCCATGACACCTCACAGTCCTTGACGTGGGGCTGCTGCACTGGGATGACCCAGAGAGATGGCATAGGGAGGGACGTGCGAGGGGGGTTCAGGATTGGGAACTCATGTACACCTGTGGCGGATTCATGTTGATGTATGGCAAAACCAATACAGTATTGTAAAGTAAAATAAAGTAAAAGAAAACATTAAATAATAAAAGAGAGGAGAGTAAGACAGAAAACCACCACACTTTACAAAGAAACGATCCTGATGCAAAAGAGCTGACGCTGTGAAGGGAGACAAGGAATAAACAGAACAGCTTGTAGAAGAGCCAGCTCCCTGGAGTGAAGGGCGGGACACAGCACAGCGGGAAGGGGGGCTGGGGCAGGCGGGGCGGGGAGGAGAGGAGTCCCGGCCTGAGGACTGATGGGTGACGAGCCCCGGCGGGTGCTGACAGGGCCGGCCCTGGTGCCGCGAAGGACCGCGGTGGTGAGGGCTGGAGGCACGGGGGAGCCGTCACTGCAGATGCACGTGGGGACGTGTCTCTGAGGAGGTGACGTTTAAGCTGCGTTCCGGGCCACCGTCCCCTTCCCTTGTCACCCAGAGCCAGATGCCGAGGATGGCCGCTGACATCACGCGCACTAGCCAGTCCTGAACCTGCGCACCCAGCTCACTGTTCCCTCCTGAGGAGTCACAGGAAAGGCCCCTGCACTGAGTTCCCCTCCCTCCCTCTCCGGACAAGTCCCGTCCCTTCCCGTGTGGCCCAATGGCGTGGCCTGTCCCTCCTCTTGGGAACTGTAGGTCATCAACTCTCTTTTCGGTGACAGTTGTCTCCTGATCTGTTTGCCTCATTATGCCTCCAGTTTCCTATTAATACACTGTATTTTAAACTAGCCGAGAGTGACAGCGCACTCTGTAGACAGAGAGCGTCTTAACTGAGCACACTCAATTAAGTGTGGACAAATGGAGAATGAATTATGACACTTCTTGCAATGTCCTCGATCAATTTAATGTGTTATTGTGTGTTAAATGTGTGTTCTGGAGAAGGAAATGGTAACCCACTCCAGTATTCTTGCCTGGAGAGTCCCGTGGACCGAGGAGATTGGTGGGCTACAGTCCATGGGTCGAAAAGAGTCAGACACCACGGATCGACTTCACTTTCACTAAGCGTGTGTTTTGTTTCCTGCCTGGTTAGGTTTCTCTGGGTCAGCTGTGATTTCATTTGGCAACTGTTTCTCCTGAAAAAATTACTTATAAGCACAACTGAAATTCAGAATATGTTCAAATTGTTCCCTCTAGGGCAGGTGTCTTAGAGCAAAACTTTATTGTAGCGCTGATAAGGCGTCATGTCTTTCTCCAAGCTGGCTAAGAACGAGCAGAGTAAGGGTTGTGTAGTTAGTCCCTCTGTTGTGTCCAGCTCTTTGTGACCCCTCCTCTAGGAGGAGCCTGGCAGGCTACAGGCCCTGGAGTCCCGAAGAGTTGGACACGACTGAGCGGCCGTATGTTCTTCCGGACTCTTTCCCATTAGAGGTGTTAGAGGTTGTCGCAAGCTACTGAGTATAGCTCCCTGGCCTCTACAGCAGGTCCTTGCTGTCGCCTCGCCTCGTGTATACACAGCAGGGTGTGCATATTGACCCCGAACTCCTAACTTCCCTCGCCCCACGGCCCCCATGATCCTCTTTGGTAACCATAAGCTTGTTTTCTACATCTGTGACTCTTCCTCTGCTTTGTAAGTAAGTTCATCTGTATCATTTTCCAAAATTGCACATGTGATATCACACGATGTTTGTCTCTTTCTATCTGACTTACTTCACTTAAAATGAAAGCACATGTCCATCCATGTTGCTGCAAATGGCACTATTTCGTTTGATTTTATGACCGAGTCATTTTCCATTGTATATATATATTCCCCATCTTCTGCAGCAAGCACTTCTAAGACTGTACAGTTTGACTTTAAAGGAACAAACACTGTGAGTAAACCTAAGTTTTTAGAGATGGAGACTTTCTCTGCGATGCTTCCTGTGTCATTGATCAGCATGTAATAGAGCAGGAGGCCCAGAGGAGCAGGTCAAGCTGCTGTGTGGCTTTGTTCTGTGTCACTTATGTCAAGTTCTCGTGCTTTTGCTGCTGAGTCGCTTCAGTCGTGTCCGACGCTGTGCGACCCCATAGACGGCAGCCCGCCAGGCTCCCGCGTCCCTGGGATTCTCCAGGCAAGAGCACTGGAGGGGGTTGCCATTTCCTTCTCCAGTGCACATAAGTGAAAAGGGAAAGTGAAGTCACTCAGTCGTGTCTGACTCATATCAGGGTTAAATTATATTCACAAAATACAGATTTCTTCTGTTCTTCTATTCTCGATTCTCTACAATTATGTGGTACTTTTGTAGTCAGTTGTTCTTTGCTTGCATAGCCTTCACGTGATTTTCAGAAGTGATTCTTGAAAATTTTTCATTTTATAGCCTTCCTTGCTTATTTTTTAATTATATTCACAAAATACAGATTTCTTCTGTTCTTCTATTCTCGATTCTCTACAATTATGTGGTACTTTTGTAGTCAGTTGTTCTTTGCTTGCATAGCCTTCACGTGATTTTCAGAAGTGATTCTTGAAAATTTTTCATTTTATAGCCTTCCTTGCTTATTTTTTCTTTTGTTATAGCTGCTTTAAATGTTGGTCTTGAGAATTCATATTTTTCCAGAAAGTCATCAATTTCTTGAATATTCTAGTATATTTGCAGTGTATATAAAGGGGTTTATATTCATTTTTGTGGGTAGGTATGAGATAATATGAAATATACATCAGACCTGCTGTCTGACGCAGGACCCCAAAATGTCTTGAAATTTCCTGGGCGACAGAAGTGTCTTTTGGTTTGTTTTCTTTGTATGCTTTCTGAAAGTGTTAACTTTGTTTTTCCTGGTAGGAAATGATTACTTTCATAACAGACACTTTTGAGGATTATTGCTAAACTTTGCTAGTACAATTCTATGTGCTCTTTTATTTTTATTTTTAGGCTTGTGATTAGTTCATCTCTCTGTTTTGTTTTGTTTTGTTTTGTTTTTAGTTTCAGCTCTAATACATGCATTATCTGTCTCAGTGGAATGCCCTACATATTCAAGGAGGTCTCTTCACTCAAGCTGGTGAGGATTCTCAGCCGCACATGAATGTTGGACATTATTCAATCCATTCAGTTTAGTTCATTTCAGTCACTCGGTCGTGTCCGACTCTTTGCAAGCCCATGAACTGCAGCACACCAAGGTTTGAAGGACCTAAGCTACTCCATTTTGTTAACAGAAAAACTCCATTTTGTAAGGTTCCAGGAAAAGAGCCTTTGAAAAATCCAAGAGCCTTTGGAAATCCCCTGACCTCACCCCACCACCCTTAAGCCAATCGGACCCCAGACCAGAATCTCCTGACTTAAAGTTCAGGAACCCGTGGCCAGCCCAGGAAATGGGAACCAATCAGAACCCAACACCTAACCCTTCCACAGAAGGTAACCAATTAGACATCTCCCAACCCCAAAACTCCCATTTTTCAAATTTCTTGCACGAGAATACCCTATATAAGCAATGTAACCCAGAGCTCAGGGCTCCTCGATATAGCCGCTGCATCAGTATCGGTGGGAGCCCCAGCTCGAGCTTCGTAATAAAAACTCTCTTGCTTTTGCATCGGATATTGGCTCCCTGGTGGTGATTGGGAGATTTCACGACTTGGGCAAAGCAGGTTCCCTGTCCATCACCAACTCCCTAAGCTCACCCAAACTCATGTCCATTGAATTGATGATGCCATCCAACCATCTCATCCTCTGTTGTCCCCTTCTCTTCCTGCCCCCAATCCCTCCCAGCATCAGGGTCTTTTCTAATGAGTCAGCTCTTCACATCAGGTGGCCAAAGCATTGGAGTTTCAGCTTCAGCATCAGTCCTTCCAATGAACACCCAGGACTGATCTCATTTAGGATCTCCTTGTAGGCCAAGGAACTCTCAAGAGTCTTCTCCAACACCACAGTTCAAAAACATCAATTCTTCTGTGCTAAGCTTTCTTTATAGTCCAACTCTCATATCCATACATGACTACTGGCAAAACCATAGCTTTCACTAGACAGACTTTTGTTGGCAAAGTACTGTCTCTGCTTTTTAATATGCTGTCTAGTTTGGTCATAACTTTCCTTCCAAGGGATAAGCATCTTTTAATTTCATGGCTGCAATCAGCATCTGTGGTGATTTGGGAGCCCCCCAAAATAAAGTCAGCCACTGTTTCCACTTGCATCTATTTGTTGAACTATTTCAAATCCTGAAAGATGATGCTGTGAAAGTGCTGCACTCAATTTGTCAGCAAATTTGGAAAACTCAGCAGTGGCCACAGGACTGGAAAAGGTCAGTTTTCATTCCAATCCCAAAGAAAGGCAATGCCAAAGAGTGCTCAAACTACCGCACAATTACACTCATCTCACTCATGCTCAAAATTCTCCAAGCCAGACTTCAACAGTATGTGAACCATGAACTTCCAGATGTTCAAGGTGATTTTAGAAAAGGCAGAGGAACCAGAGATCAAATCACCAACATCCGCTGGATCATCAAAAAAGCAAGAGAGTCCCAGAGAAACATCTATTTCTGCTTTATTGACTATGCCAAAGCCTATGACTGTGTAGATCACAACAAACTGTGGAAAATTCTGAAAATCATGGGAATACCAGACCACCTGACCTGCCTCTTGAGAAACCTGTACACAGGTCAGGAAGCAATAGTTAGAACTGGACGTGGAACAACAGACTGATTCCAAACAGGAAAAGGAGTATGTCAAGGCTGTATATTGTCACCCTGCCTATTTAACTTATATGCAGAGTACATCAAGAGAAACACTGGGCTGGAGGAAGCACAAGTTGGAATCAAGATTGCCGGGAGAAATATCAACAACCTCAGATATTCAGATGACACCACCCTTATGGCAGAAAGTGAAGAGGAACTAAAAATCCTCTTGATGAAAGTGAAAGAGCAGAGTAAAAAAATTGGCTTAAAGCTCAACATTCAGAACACTAAGATCATGGCATCCAGTCCCTCTCAATGCATAGGTCTCCAGTAATAATTCTTTCCTCAAAAGTTGTTCCTGCCCAGCCTTGTGGAATTTCACCTGCATGTGATCAGATGACAGACTCAGAGGGCTCATTACGCAACTGTAATAATTGTGTCTGAGTAGCTCTCTCTTTTAGATCTCCTGCCCCACACATATCACCTTCTGCGCCTCCCTGTCTCACCTGTGTTCTCAGATCAAGCCTTTGCTGGGCTGCATCTGGGTTCCCTCCCACCCCGTACCTGCAGCATGGAAATTGCCTGAAGGCAGACAGCTGTGAGTCTTCAGATGGATTTGTGTGTCCACCTTCACTCTAGGAACTTAGTCCTGCATGGCCTGCTGTCAAGGATCTGAAAACAGTTGTTTCAAGTATTTTGTTCAGCTTTCTAATTACTAGTGCCAGGTGAGGAAATTCCGATACTGTTCCTCTTAAAGCTAGAAGTGGAAGTCACATTTTATTTTTACAGACACTCTTTGAATCAGTGGTGGCTCAGAGGTTAAAGCATCTGCCTGCCTGCAATGCAGAAGAGCTGGGTTCAGCCCCTGGGTGGGAAGATCCCCTCCAGAACTCTTGCCTGGAGAATCCGATGGACAGAGGGATGGACAGAGGAGCCTGAAGGGCTACAGTCCACAGGGTCACAAAGAGTCAGACATGACTGGGCAACTTCACTTTCACTTTCACTTTGAATCAGTAATTCTAAATCAGTTAACCATATGTTTGAAAGTATCTTTTGCTTCATTTTCTCTGTTTTTCTCTTGCAAATGTAAAAACAAAACCAAATATCAAGAGACACACTAAAACAGATTTTGTTTTCTGTTTTTCCTGGTTGAACTTTATGCCAACAAATCCTAGGTAAGGACTTAGGAAGCTGTAGTAAGTCAAGGCACCAGCAAGATCACAGGATCTGCAATCAACAGGGATCTTAGTGGCACCAGAGAGCCTTTTTTTTTTTTTTTTTTGCCATGCCATAGGAGGTGGATGCAATAGATGAGGGGCTAGAGAGATCCCAGGACGACACCGTGCGCCAACTAAAGTACAGGAAGCTGAGGCCGGGCACCGCACGCCAGGCCAATGTGAGCTGAAACATATTGAATTCTGAATTTCCAGAACCATTACCTCCAACAAAATGTACACCTTCTTCTGAGAGTCACATAGAAAGATTGCATAGAATCTTTTGCCTAGAAATTCTACTTTCATGGAAGAAAGCTACCAGGAAGATTGCTTGGAGAATTTGAGAGAGTGTGTTTTTTAGGTGGAGAAAGAGGAAGTGAGTAAATGGCAAGTGCGGTTCAGCAACGGAAAGGGGTCTGTGCAAACCCAGCGGGCTCCCTTTGGTGGAAGGCTGGCCGCGCTCCCTGCCCCTCCCCATTTGCTGAGGTCACTGTTCTCGTGTTCAAGTAGCTCCCATGGAAACCTCAAGGACAGGGCTTCCCTGGTGGTCCGGTGGTCACGAATCTACCTTGCAGTGCAGGGGGCACTGCTGCGATCTCTGGTCCCCAGAAGGCCCCACACGCCACAGAGAAATTAAGTCTGTGCAGCGCAAATACTGAGGCCAGGCCTCCTAGAGCCCAGCGCTCACGCAAGAGAAGCCACCAAAGGGGGAAGCCAGCCGCCACAGCTGAGCACAGGCCCCTCCCGCTGCAAGCCAGAGCCTGCAGGCGGCACAGGACCCAGCGTGGCCAAAGGAAGTGAAGTCACACTTAAAGAAAAGCCCCTCCAAGTACAGGGCGCTCAGAGGCGAAAGTAACTCCTGCTCGATGTTCTCAGCACACCGGCGTGTGGGGTCTACAGGAAGCCCCTCCTCCCGTGAAGGCCCAGCGTCTCCCTCGACCTCGTCTCCACCACTGTGCCGTGCCATCCCCCTCCCCCCCACCTCAGCACAGAATTGCTCCTGGTGACGTCACTCTTAGGCAGGGGAGTCATCCCTGTGAATCGTCATCTAAGAATTAATATCATCTCACCTGCAACTTTATTTCTATATTCCTTAAAAGGAGTTCCTTAAAATCCCAATTGTATTCCTTACAAGATTTTGTTAAAATGCCCTTTTAAGGAATAGTCTTGATTTTAACACAATCCTGATTTGAACACCTATGTTTTTATTTCTCAACAACTTTTATGTCTCCTTCGTTGTGTCCTGTGCTCTGGCTCAGCCTCTCTCGGCCTCTCATGAAACAACGTACAGGCTGTATTAATTGCATCCATCCTCCCCTCTCACTGGCTCTTTTCCACTCTCCCTCATCTCTCTGTGACGTGTGTTACTATATGCACATCACTATTACCGTGACACCCTCCCCTTCCCTTGGGAAGCCTGTTATTACCTACCTGCTTCTTTCTCTGCTGCCCTGGGTGTGTCCCTGCCCAACACACAGCAGCCTCACGGCAGGCTCTCTCCCTCACTCTTCTCCTCAGAGCTCCTGCTGGAATTTCTGGACACTGCCTCCCAAGGATTTACCTCTGACTCTGACTCCTTCTTCCCTGATGTGGGCCCTGTAGCATCTCCCCCTGAATGAAGACCACAGGTGAACCTAAATTCTCCTTCTTCCCCAGCTGCCTTAAACTCCCCTGTGGACATGTCCTTCTCATCCAGGCTCAGTGGTTCACTATCATCCGTGAACCATTGTTCTCTACTCAGCCATCTATCTGCCTGTAGGAGACAGTCTCCAGGGCAGTGGGTGGGGCGATGATGGACAGTGTTGAGATCGCAGGTGGAGACCAGGCCAGGCCATGGGGGCGCGCGGATGAGGACAGTGCCAAGCAGAGAGCAGGTTACAGGGAAGTCACAAGGGTGGAAGAGGGTGGGGAACATTTTCAAAACAGATCAGGGAGAAATCTGGGAGAGGACAGGTCGAGTCTCAAGGAAAGAGAAATGATCTTCATTGCATAGCTCCTCAGGGGGCGGGGGGCGGGGAGAATCCAGCAACATGCTAGCTTACCAGCAACATCCTATCAGATGCTATATTTCAGTTAGAAATACTTCAGGCTACAAATCCATAGATTTGTAGAAATTCCTAATGCATTAGAAATTTATACATTTTCATGCAATGGAATAAATTAGGCTAAGGTTATGCACTACATTGTTTATCGTGATGCCAAGATGTCATTTTATATTAGTGTTTATTCCAATGTGGACTAGTAAAGCGTATTATAGTACGTCATCTATTCAGTGGACTGGTTTGTGGAAAATAGTGTCCCAAGAGAGAATATTCCCCAAGACACTGTCAGCTGAATGTAAGCAAGATACCATAAAACACTGTGCTCAGGATGCGGCCGTTCGTGGCTTTAAACGTGGTTGTCCTCAGTCACTCAGTCCTGTCCGACACTTTGTGACACCGTGGACTGTGGCCCACCGGGCTCCTCTGCCCACGGCGATTCTCCAGGCAGGGATACAGGAGTGGCTGCCACTTCCTGCTCCAAGCGATCTTCCAGAGCCAAGGACTGAACCTGTGTCTCTGATGTCTCCTGCATAGGGAGGTGGGTTCTTTACCACTAGCGCTACCACGTGGAGTGAAGAAGAAATAGATATTCACAGTTGCTTGTGCTTACATAAAATGACATTCTGGGCCTTCTCTCCTGATGCAGGGGCTAAGACTCCGCACTCTCACTGTACGGGCCTGAGTTCAACCCCTTGTCAGGAAACTAGAACCCACATGCCACAGCTAAGTGTTCCCATGGAAAAGGTCCCGCAGGCACAGCCAAATAAATACTCAGGAAAATAAAATAAACAAACCTCTGGAAGCTATTCCTGAGAAACAACACACGTGGCTGACTGTGGAAGCAGCAGGGCCTTGACAAGCAGGGAGGGGGTAGGAAGGACAATGTAATATGAACTGTTTCATATTTCTAGGTTCCTGAACCTTGCACATGTATTATTAGTTTCTCAGAAATGCCAAGACATTACAGAAAACTTTAAACCTCTAAAGAATAAAGCTCACAGCTTGCTTTCTACAACCTGAGTGAAAGTCAAGTTTGTCTGATCCGAAGGCTCCTCTGGCCTCTCTAAAGCATCTTCCCGGGCTTCCCACGCTTCCCGACAGTGGCCCACTCGGCGCTGTCGGGATTCTAGCCGTAGCCTGAGGTGACTCTTTTACGCTGCCCTGGGGCCTTGCTGTCCGGCAAGTGAAGGACGGCGTCATCACGTTCCTCGCAGCAGGGGCCCTCTTAGGTGGCACCGACCTTTACTTCCCAATGGAGCAGTACGTCTACAGAGGGAAAGTGACGGCGCCTACATCAGGAATCCGAAGAGAACCTGGAGAAGCTTCTGTGGGCGGCTCATGCCACCGTTGCCCCTGAAAACCCAGCTGCTGTCCCTGCCGCGTCCCCCAGGAACCCTCGCCAGCGAGCTGAGCTGGTTTGCTGCCGCCGCTCCTCTGCCCGGCCGCTTCACTCCTGGAGCCTCCGCTAACCAGACCCAGGCAGCTTCCAGGAGCCAAGACTGCTGCTGGTTCCGATCCCGGGGCTGACCGCCAGCCTCTCCCAGAGGCATGTATGTGAGCTCACCGCCAGCCTGTGTGACACGGCCTCTCCTCTGCACTCTGGAGACCACCCACTCCCGGCATCCAGGGAGCTCAGCCGGTGGGGCTGACTTGGCAGATGCTCAGAGGGAAGTTCTGCCGGTGCGCGGCACCGTCTCCTGTGAACACTCTTGGGAGGTCCTGCCTGATCTCCACGTCTGCAGATTCTGAAGAGATTAAAAGGGGAGAGCAGGTGGCAGCTGAGCGGGCTCTGACCAAGGAGGACTTCACCGTGAATGGACGGGTCACTTCAGCACCTGCGTGCAAGGCTGCTGGCGCTGCGGTGGTGGCCTAGTCCGCAGCGGGCAGCCGAGCTCGCTGCCTGCTCCGCAGTCCCCCCGAAGGCGGGCCTGCAGCGCCCAAGGCTCAGGCCACTGGCCAGTAGGCAGAGCACTGCGTGGGCTTCCGCTGCTCTTTCCCAGGCTCTTTTCTTGGGTGGGGGCTGTGCTGGGTCCTTGCTGCTGCAGAGGCTTTGCTCTGGTTGCAGTGAGCGGGGCGCACTCTCTGGCTGAGGTGCCTGGCCTTCTCCTTGCAGCAGCTTCTCTTGCTATGGAGTGTGGGCCCCAGGGCCCCCGGCTTCAGCGGCGGCAGAGCGTGGGCTCAGTGGCTGTGGCCCCCAGGCTGTGGAGCACAGGCTCGATGGTTGTGGTGCACGGCCTTAGTGCCTCTGAGGCACGTGGGATCTTCCTGGACCAGTGATTGAACTCATGTCTCCTGCACTGGCAGGATTCTTTACCATGAACCATTATGGAAACCCCACAAACCCTTAAAATGGAAATTGGCTGACAGAAAATAAGCAGCTTCTAAATAAATGCATATGTCTACTCCTGAGAATGTTCTGTGACTTTTGCTTTTTTCCTTTCACATAAGAGGAAAATTTCCTAATTCATAATTCATTATGTTCTTCCCTCAAGCAACATTTGCAACTGCTAATTTTATTAGCTAAGCTTGATCCAATTTTTAAAATATTTTCTCCCACTTTTCCCTTATGCACTGTACATTCATTATCAATTGAGACAGTATTTTATCATTGTTCAGCCACTGAGTCATGTCCAACCCTTTGCGACCCCGTAGATGGCAGCACACCAGGCTTCCCTGCCCTTCACCATCTCCCAGAGATTATATTTATAGACTTCATATGGGTAGGAGGATAGTCATTTGACTTCATACTGGAATCATTTCTCTGAATCTGACATATTAATAGGCCAGTAACATATAAAACACTTGACTGACTTCAGCATAAGAAATAATAGAATCAGGTGACCATATCTTAAGACTGATTATGAAACCAGCAGGCATGTGGATGAGGAGCAGTGACACTCGGGGGCGTTTCCTGTGGAGAGAGAGGAGCGCTGGCCTCAGGGCTTTAAAGGGCCGTTTGCAAACGGAGTGGAGCTCGGCTCAGTGGCTGGACCTCCTGGGAGTCCCTTCCCAGGGACACACAGTACAGAGGCCTGAGCATCCTGAGCGCCCCCAAGGCCGTCTGAGGCGGTGGCCAGGGCGCCCCTCTGCATACCAGCGGAGACAGCAGCTGTATTGTGTGTCTGTAGAGTCTATACAAGGTGACCTTGCATGCAGAAAAGTAAGTGTGACTAAATGCAGATGGCCTCAGCTCTAATAGTAAGATCTTTTCTTAAATCAATTTCTTTCTCTTCTCAGTTCTCCATCTGAAAGGAGCTACTCTTCATGAGACCCATTCTCTCTTAGTTCCCTTCTTCAAAGCCGCAAATTTTGCAGCTTTTTTTCAGTAAGTATCTTTCCATGTTTATTCCTCAGACAAGACAAGCAAGAGTAAAATGTTCTTATTGGGCTTTAAAGATAAACAAATACTTTTAAAATCAGACTTTCCGAAAGTTCTAAATTCTTCACGTTCTCACTTTCGTATCCTCGATGCTAAGCCAGTAAGGAGCGTTTTTACCCGATTCAAACACAACTCTGGGGGGTGGGTTGGTGGCGGGGCTCCACAGAGCCCTGGAATTTTGAACTTTGGCAGCTGGATCTCCTTTTACAGAAGTGTCAGCAGCCAATGGAACAAGGAGCATATAGCGCCAGATTCCAGGGCTGGCAACAGGGGAGAGACAGTTTATTGGTGGTGGAAAAGATCTGCCTTCTGACAAGCAGCCGCCTCTGACGGAGAGGCGAGCCCGCAGAGGCGCAGACGCAGAGCCGCGCGCAGGGAGGGCGCCTCCGCCGCGCCCGCTGAGCTCGTGAAGTGTCGTGTTTCCTGTTATCGGCGCCGCCGTCACGAAGGGGCGGGCCTGGGCCTGACCGTGCTTCCTGTTTCTTTAACTCCCTGTGCCTCGGGGCTGCTCCGCTGAGCTGGGCTGCCTTTGCTTTTCCTGGAGCTCCCTGGGCCTTCCCTCCAGGCCGGCAGCCGGCGGGCGCCCGCGGCGGCCCTGGGCAGGCCTGCTCCTGGAGCTCCTGCGGCGGCGGCGGCTGCGGGAGCGCGCTGAGCGTCCACCGCCCGGCTCCCGGGGCGGAGGCGGAATGCGATGGGGGCGGAGGGGGTGATGGGGAAGATGGAAGGGCTGCCTTTGCTCTCTCTCACTCCCGGGCCAGGAGCTCTTAACCTGAGGGACTTGGAGAGCCCGGGAGCCTGTGGCCTCCCTGAAGTGACGCATAAATGCGTCTGTGCACCAACTTTTGCTCAGATAGGTGTAAATGCCCTGGATTCACCCCTTCAGGATATTTTATCTTTGCTCCTAGTCTGTCCAGATCCTGTGCTTTGGAGCACAGCACCGCTGCAGCGATTTCATCACACTCCACCGCTGCCGGTCCCCAGTAAACCCGGCTTTCAGAATCAAGAGAAGCTGGTGGCTGACGAGGCTTAAAAACGCCCTGCGAGGCGCCTAGACTCGGGTGGGACTGTACTGGAACACTTCAAGGTCTAGTAGCTTGCTTTCCGCTTGTGAGCAGCTGGGTCAAAATGTTTCCGAACAACAAAACCGAACTGAAGTCTGTGTGTCTCACCAAGGTTATAGGGGACAAGCTACTTGGGGGCGGGCCCCAGGCCGGCCTGGGATTCTGTCGTTACCAGGAATCAACGCAGCAAAGAGCGTGTGTGACACAGACCCTAAGAGGGTCTGGATAATTTGGGTTGGGACGGCTCCCTAGAGGAGTGAATGGCAACTCGCTCCAGTTAGCTTGCCTGGAGAATTCCGTGGGCGGAGGAGCCTGGCGGGCTACAGTCTAAGGGATCACAAGAGTCAGACACGGTTGCGTGACTTTCACTTTCTTTTTTCAGGTTGGATCTATGGAGAGGTAAAGTCTTTTCTGTGGACATTTGTAAATGCTTCCGACAGACCCAGTTACACGGCTGTGTGTTCTGGAATTGCTCGCATGACATTGATCTGGACTTCACACACTGCTGTAGCACTTTACTTTGTTTTCTGTGCAGTGGTGGCGAAACAGTTAAAAAGCAAGCAGACAAGCCACAGCCCGGGAACTGCTCTCCACACAGGCTGCAGGCGCCTCCTGCGGTCCAGGCTGCAGGACGCCGAGGAACGGAGTCCGCGCCGTGGACTGCGTGCCGCGGGAACTAGGACACTAAGGTGAGTCAGACTCACGTCTAACTACACTTTCTGCTTATATGCTAGTTATAACGAGTTAGATAGTTGTATGTATGCTCTCTCCTGAGCATTCTCAATCTTTGGTTACAGAAAGTAAGATATTCAAAGACGCTGAACTGTGGCAGATGGAAGAAACAGTATCAGGCTACCATATGCTTTCCACAGGTCCCGATGATCCAGCGCCAAAATGCCTCTAGAGTCCTGGAGCAAGAATGCTCTTTGCCGCTTTTATTCCTGGAAAGGACCGAGGCCCAGAGCTCCGCGAGCAGCCCCTCCTGCTGGGGACTTGACTGCATGTATTTTGCTGTGTTGAAGAGATGGCAGGAAAAGAGAAAGCTCTAAAGTGGCAAAAGCTTCCAGGTACACCAAAAAGGTAGTTTTTTAATGTTGGTTTGAGTGTTTTGTTTTTAGTGGAACAATCCATTATGGAACAGGCCAAAGTAAGTCTAGAGAATACAGTGTGCATCTTCTGCCTCTGAGAGATGCTAATAAAACATGTCTTTACTACGGGCCTGGCGTAAATTCAGACTTGCCTGGGGCAGGTAACTGACTTCCAGGCTGCCTTAAACCCAGCAAGCGTTCACGAACGTTCTAGCGACTGGAGGGGCAGCAGCGAGCAGCCAGCGTTTCCCTGCAGGTGCTGCTCTGCGCTCATTCTGCCTCCAACCCTGCAGCGGACACGCACTCTCGTCTACGCAGCTTACCGTTGGTTTGACTCTGAAATACATTGGTTCAGTTTTATGATAAGCTGGTTCTGTGCAGTCATAGGTAAAGTGTTTATTTAAATACAAACAATATACACTCTTGTTCAAGTTCCTGCTGAGTTAAAAGTACAAAAAAACTGGATAATTTAGAGTAAAAGTAGAATTTCTCTTTCATCCTTATCAAAGTATCTGTGGTTCATTTGTATATATTCCTCCAGCTTTTTAAAAAAACATTTTCAAATATATAGTTTGGCTAAGAGGTTAAAGCGTTTGCCTCCAATGCGGGAGACCTGGGTTCGATCCCTGGGTCGAGAAGATCCCCTGAAGAAGGAAATGGCAACCCACTCCAATATTCTTGCCTGGAGAATCTCCTGGACAGAGGAGCCTGGTAGGCTACAGTCCATGGGGTCGCAAAGACTCGGACACGACTGAGCGACTTCACCTTTACATGCAGATAATATAGGTTCACGTTTAGTTCAGTTAAACAAATAATGTGTGCTGTTTTACAACTTGCTTTTGTCATGTAACAGTATGACTTTGAGGTGTCACCATTTCCTGTTTGGGGGTTTTCCAATATAAAACTCTTTCTTTAGAACAACATGATTCTGCTATAAGCAACCTAGGTTCATCTAGCATCCACATTCAGGGAAATTCAGAAATGTCTTCAGTTGCCCTGCGCAGCCCACCATCAGGAATGGAGGAAACGGCGAGCAAGGAAAGTCTCAGTAATGAACCCCAGGCACCCTGTAACCCAGCTCTCAAGGAGGAGGGCGGGGCGAGGACAGCTCACTGGCCAGAGGGGTCTTGTGATGCCTGTGTCTCCAGCCTGGCAGAGGCAGCTGAGAGAATCCAGGAAAGAGAGACGCGATAGGAGGAGAACAGCGGAGGGCAGGAAAGAGGCCTCCGGCAGCAAAGCACGAAGGTCACAGCAGAGCCTGGGGAGGCGAGCGGGTCCTCGGAGGAGCCGCCCAGAGACCCCTGGAGGAGTCTCCCTCCCGCTCACCCACCCCAGAGGAGACACCCCCGGAGGAGGCTCCCTCCCGAGCTCACCTACCACAGAAAGTGCCCATGGGCCGGGTGCAGGGGTCACATCCTATCCCCTCACTAAGACTGTGTACTTCAGGCTGGTCTCAGGAACACACTTCTTGTTTTGCTTGAGTGATTTAATTATGCCTCCCCTGTAATTTAAGGTTGAGTCTTCTCTGCCTGCCCTCCCCTCACTTTTCATTGTGGCCTCAGTCTTCATTTTTTCCTGGCAAACAAAATATGGTCAGCAGGCAGAGTTCACTGCATAAAAGGCAAAGGTCTGCCTCTGAGGAGTAATATATGCTTATATTGCTATGCTCAGTTCAGTTCAGTCGCTCAGTCATGTCTGACTCTTTGCGACCCCATGAATCGCAGCTCGCCAGGCCTCCCTGTCCATCAGCAACTCCCGGAGTTCACTCAGACTCATGTCCATCGAGTCCGTGATGCCATCCAGCCATCTCATCCTCGGTCGTCCCCTTCTCCTCCTGCCCCCAATCCCTCCCAGCATCAGAATCTTTTCCAGTGACTCAACACTTCTCATGAGGTGGCCGAAGTACCGGAGTTTCAGCTTCAGCATCATTCCTTCCAAAGAAATCCCAAGGTTGATTTCCTTCAGAATGGACTGGTTGGATCTCCTTGCAGTCCAAGGGACTCTCAAGAGTCTATGCTACGCTAGCTTATTTATATTTATTAATTTAATTTATTATAATATAATGCTACATAAATACATGCACATATAATGTAAATAAATATTAAATGTTATGTACTGTTTCTTTTTTTTTTTTTTTGCTTTTAATTCCATGTGTTTAGTTTTATTTCAACAAATAAAAAATATTTTCAAGAACTTTCTTAGGTTATCCCTTTAGCGTACCCTCCTTAACTCAGTTGGCTGTGGATTTTTCTGCCAGTGGGGTGATCAGAAGCAGGATCTGGACAGCATGGAAGAGCTGCTGTTATTACCATTGTGCATTCACTGACTCACAGAACTTCACTGACTTGCTAAGGTGGCCCAGACACTCTTCATAAGGTCATTTTAGCATTTTATTGAATGCTAACTGGTGAGGTTTTCTTTTCCTGCATGTGCACCTGGCTTCTCCAAAGGTCTTGATTTTTATTTGTTTGATTATGGCTATGCCTCGCAGCTTGCAGGATCTTAGACCCACATCCTCGGCATCCACGGTTCTTAACCACTGGGCCAGCAAGGAATTCTCCTCCACAGGACTTTAATTTCTCTCGAGGTAGGGACTGTGCTGTGTATTTTATTTCTGTTGACAGTGTCTAGCTTTTGCGTGATGAGCACTCACAGAAATCTTTATTATATATAAAGTAAGTGTCATGATTAAATAAGAGACACTTCGAGAGGGTCCTAACTCTGATACCGTTTCTTTGTTCCAGGATGGAAGATGAGTTTTTGAATCAGACTTTTTCGCTTTTTTAGAGATGCTCCTCTACGGCTTGCTTCCATACAGTGACAGAAGCTTCCAGAAATCCTTCCAAGGCAGAGGAAGGTATAGTG
>SJYC01013678.1:0-41551 GCA_006408675.1 Madoqua kirkii | reverse complement strand
CAAATACATGTACACATACAACATGTATATATAGACACCACATTTAATCACCCCTTCCACTTATGCGTAAAGACACCCTCACACATAATCACACCACACACAGACAGACAGACAGACACACACCTGCCCCTCATAAAATGTACTCTGTAGTTTTTGTTTGCTGTAGGCACTGAATTTTGGAATAAGTGTAATATACCAACCTCCTGGTTTAGTAAGTGGCACCCTAGTGGTTCCCATACTGCAAAGATGGTATGGATTTTCCCTGTAGTGCTGAACTGTGACATGCTGATGTTTACAAAAAAAATTGGTTTGCAGTTTGAAGAAAAATCCTGACATATTATGTGTGTACTTTTTTAAAAAAAATTTACTTTTCTGAATGATCAGTTCAGTTACTCAGTTGTGTCCACCTCTTTGCGACCCCAGGGACTGCAGCCGGCCAGGCTCCTCTGTCCACGGGGTTCTCCCTTCAAGAATACTGGAGCGGGTCTAGTGGTTCCCATACTGCAAAGATGGTATGGATTTTCCCTGTAGTGCTGAACTGTGACATGCTGATGTTTACAAAAAAAATTGGTTTGCAGTTTGAAGAAAAATCCTGACATATTATGTGTGTACTTTTTTAAAAAAAATTTACTTTTCTGAATGATCAGTTCAGTTACTCAGTTGTGTCCACCTCTTTGCGACCCCAGGGACTGCAGCCGGCCAGGCTCCTCTGTCCACGGGGTTCTCCCTTCAAGAATACTGGAGCGGGTGGCCGTCTCCTCCTCCAGGTACCTACCTTTACAGGTGCACCGTCTCTAACTACGCCTGCGCTCTTCACTGAGTCTGGAGGGTTATATCTGAGGGCATTCATCTCTTGTGCGTTTCCCACTGTGCCATTCACAGAGATTTTGCATGACGTGTGCTGAACTAGGCGAGGAAGGCGTGTACCTTGCTTAAAAGGTGAGGGAAATAAAGCTGAGACGGAGGGCACACGATCTTGTGCCCAATAAGGAAGCAAAGACGGGACTCTTGGCCTCACGCTGACTGCATCTCAGTACTACCGCATCTTTCCAGAATCCGCTGGCTCCTCCACGCTGAAGGCTTACCTCACACTGGAAGTGAAGTGAAGGTGTTGGTCATTCAAGTGTGTCTGACTCTGAGACCCCGTGGACTGTAGATAGAGATGCAGAAATACAGAGGTGGATGGATAGGTAGATAGATATTGTGAGTGTGTTGTCTGTGTGAGTCACTCAGTGGTGTCCGACTCTTTGTGACCCCATGGACTGTAGATAGATAGAGATGTAGAGACAGAAAGATAGATATTTCTATAGATATCTACATCTCTCTATCTCTCTGTGTGTCTGTTAGCACTCAGTGGTCAACTCTTCACGACTCCATGGACTGCAGTCCACCAGGCTCCTCTGTCCCTGGGATTCTCCAGGCAAGAATATTGGAGTGGGTTGTCATTCCCTTCTCAGGGAGGATCTTCTCAACCCAGAGATCGAACTCAGGTCTCCCGCATGCAGGCAGATTCTTTTCTGTCTCAGCCACCAGTGAAAGTCACTCAGTCGTGTCGGAATCTTTGCAACCCTGTGGACTAGACAGTCCATAAAATTCCACCAGCCAGAACACTGAAGGAGGCGGCTGTTCCCCTCTCAGGGGGATCTTCCCAACCCAGGGATCGAACCCAGGTCTCCTGCATTTCAGGCAAATTCTCTTCCATCTGAACCACCAGTGCAAATCACTCAGTCATGTCCAACTCTGTGACCCCGTGGACTATACAGTCCATAGGATTCTCCAAGGCCAGAATACTGAACTGGACAGCCATTCCCCTCTCAGGGGGAATCTTCCCAACCCCGGGATCGAACCCAGGTCTCCTGCATTTCAAGCAGATTCTTGACTATTCACCAGGGAACCCCAAGAAGAGAGCAATGGCTAACCTATCCCTTCTCCAGGGGATCTTCCTGGCCCAGGATTCGATCCGGGATCTCCTGCCTTGCAGGCAGATTCGTTACCAGCTGAGCCTCCAGGGCAGTCCCTAAATAACGCTGGCTGATACAGAGTAGATAATTCAATCCAGTGCCAGTATTTCCAGATAATTGGTTGAGTACCTGGTCGGCACAGAACACGATGATGTCAGTACTGATGACGTCACAGTGAGCAGGACAGTTCTTGTTTCCATCCGCTTTGAACGGCAGGCGCCTGGCGGTGAGCGCATGTCTCAAAGTGCTTGCGGGAATGAAGACCTGTGTCTGCAATCGGTTAGCTCAGAAACCACCTAGAGAGGGAGCACAAGCAGGATTATGCTGAGAACCACAGAGGTCATAGATGGAAAGAAGCCAGGCTTTCACATGTTTTTATGTCTTCTTCAAACTCACCCAAGTGCTCAGACCTTGGCAGGAGTCGATAAATCAGACCTGCTGATTTGAGTTGTGCCTCTCAGAATATTCCACCAGTTATGATCAAATCTGACATGAACCCACCGTTAGTGTCGACAGATTCATTTGCACGCCTGAATGTCTTCCCTGCTTCCTGGGTGCTCTCTGTGGAAGTATGCTCTGAAACTAGAACATTGAACACAGCAGTTTTGTCCCTCAGATTGCTGGTTGTCATCCAGTGGTGATTTTGCTCCCAGAGGACACGGGACCATGTCTGAGGGCAGCTGGGATGGTTGTGACTGGGATTTTTCTCACGACATCTCAGCCAAAGATGCCTCTGAACACAAGATCATTCTCATGAGAATTAAGTATTTGACCCATAAAGAAGACGCACTACAAATACAGAAAGGAGTACCATGCAGCCAGGAAAATGAATGAAATAAATACCGTTTGCGGCAACATCGATGGACCTAGAGATTATCGTATGGAGTCAAGCCAGTCAGACAGAGACAGACAAATGTCATATTGCATCGCTTATATGTGGAATGTAATACGTAACACAGGTCAGCTTCTCTGAAACAGACGGAGACTCACACACAGAAATCAGCTTTCTGAGTGTCAATGAGGAAGGGGCAGGGACAGAAATAGACGGAAAATTTCAGCTTAGCAGATACGAACTATTATATATAAGGATGGGCAAACAGTGAGGTCCTGCAGTACAGGACAGGGAACTCAGTTCAATATCGTGTCATAAGCTGTAATGGAAAAGAATATTTACAAAAAGAATGTAGGTGTGCGTATGTATAACAGGAGTACTTTGCTGTTCAGCATGAATGAACACAACATTGTAAATCCACTATCGTGCAAGAAAACTGAAACAGAGAATTATCGGAGAAAATATCAAACAATACCAGGCGAGGCTGAGAAACCCTCTACTTTTGGAGGAAAAATAATCCACTTCTTATCCCAAGGATAACTACACACTGTAATACCTGCTTGGTGTTGTTTGTCACCCATTTTACGGGTTTCATCACCAGGAGACACGTGGATAGTGAGAACAAGGAACGTAAAAGGATGTGAGTGGGGTCAGAGATGGGCTGGCGTAGTCCGGGATCTCAGGGTACTGGTATAGTTCACAGGCAAAGGCAGAGAGAGCCAAAGAGGAAAGTATACAGAAAAGCAGGGAGCGGTCGGATTTCTGGACTTCCCCAGCCGTTAATAATATGACACACTGATATGATTCTCTGGACTCCTGTCCCCTCTCCCATAATAGTATTCAGTGTGTGGATCAACATTTTTTGCTGTGTTTCGTTGCCGTGGTTCAGTGGCTGAGTCGTGTCTGACTCTGTGACCCCGTGGAGTGCAGCCAGGCGGTCCCTGTCCTTCACCCCCTTGCTCAAACTCATATCCATCGAGTCCGTGATGCCATCCAGCCATCTCATCCTCCGTCGCCCCCTTCTCCTCCCACCTTCGCTCTTTCCCAGCAGCAGGGTCTTTTCCGGTGAGTCGGTCAAAATTATTGGAGCTTCAACATCAGTCCTTGCAATGAACACCCAGGACTGATCTCCTTTGCGATGGACTGGTTGGATCTCCTTGCAGTCAGTCCCAGGGACTCTTCAGCAGCATCTCCAACAGGACAGTTGAAGAGCATCCATTCTTCGGCGCTCAGCTTTCTTTATGGTCCAGCTGTCCCATCCACACATGACTGCTAGAAGAAGCATAGCTTTGACTGGATGGACTTGCTGTCCACTCCCATCTAGGCCAGTGCCGGCCCCCAGGGGACGCAAGCAAAGATAAGAAACGATTTCTGGGGAAGTGAATTGCTGTTCTTAGGAGACTTTGGCTGGGCTACACCCATGGGTCTCACATGTCTCTCATCTCATAGCCATCACTTACGCTTCCGAGCTTTCCGCTGGGGCTCTTTACTTCCCACATTTTAGGTCCAAGCCATTGAGAGTTCACTGTGGAGGTGTTTCCTTTTCTTCTCCCCGCCCCGCCTTTTTCAAAGTCAGATGGCAAACAGCAAAACCTTCTCCCTCACGCCCCTGAAATGCTAGACGTCGATTCCTCAAGTGGCTTATTGCACAGAGCTCTGATTTGAGGGCTTCTGGCACTTTTTTTTTTTTGGTTTGAAGCCTGATGTTGAACTGATTTGAACTGTATGTGATCCTTCAGCTCTTTCGTATGGGTGGATCTGGGAACTGATGCGTGCCAAGGAGTCTTTGAAAAACTCCCTTTTTCAAGTCGAGAGTACCCTTTAGGGCACCTGAAGGTCACAGGGTGTATTTGCTGCCAGATCTCCGAGATGAATGTATCTCTCTGATTTTACCTTTTCCTGACTTCTCACCCATCTTGTTAAACCATGTCTCTCCTTGTGGGGGTTCTGTAAATTTTTTTTTCCCCTTTGGGATCATACAAGGAGGGCTAGCTGGCTGGGGTTAGGATGAGGGAATGTCTAAAAACTCATTAAAAAAAATCATGGCCGTATCATTAAGAGTTGCTCATTAGATTTTATTTGTCCTTTGCCTTACATTTTGGAACACAACGCAAACCATTTTTAAGAGGATAACCAACAAAACATAGGTGGAGGATTACTTTCCTTTTACAGTAAGATCTGAAACAAGACAAAGATATCTGCTTTCCCCACCTCTGTCTAACAGAAAATTGGAGCTCTTCACCAGGGCAGGAAGGTTTTTAGAAAAGGAATTACGTGTATGTATTTGGAACGGAAGAACTGTCTTGACATGCAGATGACATGCTTGGTTATGTCGTGAATCCTAAAGAATTTACACAGTGGTAAAACAGAAATGATTTTATCAAGATCTCAGAATTAAAGACACACACATTGTATTAAGGGCCTCCCTGGTGGCGCAGAGGTTAAAGCGTCTGCCTGCCTGGTTTTGATCCCTGGGTCAGGAAGATCCCCTGGAGAAGGAAATGGCCCCCCACTCCAGTACTCTTGCCTGGAGAATCCCATGGACGGAGGAGCCTGGTGGGCTGCAGTCTACGGGTCACAGAGTTGGACACAACTGAGCAACTTCACTTTCACTTTCACACGTTTGTATCACAGTTCACTTCAGTCGCTCAGTTGTGGCTGACTCTTTGTGACCCCATGGACTGCAGCACACCAGGCCTACCTGTCCATCACCAACTCCTGGAGGTTACCCAAACTCATGTCCATCGAGTGATGCCATCCCACCATCTCATCCTCTGCCGTCCCCTTCTCCTCCTGCCCCCAATCCCTCCCAGCTTCAAGGTCTTTTCCAATGAGTCAGCTCTTCGCATCAGGTGGCTAAAACGTTGGGATTTCAGCTTCAACATCAGTCCTTCCAGTGAATATTCACAGGTGGTTTCCTTTAGGATGGACTGGTTGGATCTCCTTTCTGTATTACTGTGTTCAACATAAAAATGCTGGAAAGTAAAACTGATCACAAACCATTAACCATAGCAACCTTTAAAGGTGAAAATATCAGAAAAAAGCTACCTTGTGAAATGCCATACAGACTTACAGAATGTGTGGATGGACTTGCTGTCCACTCCCATCTAGGCCAGTGCCGGCCCCCAGGGGACGCAAGCAAAGATAAGAAACGATTTCTGGGGAAGTGAATTGCTGTTCTTAGGAGACTTTGGCTGGGCTACACCCATGGGTCTCACATGTCTCTCATCTCATAGCCATCACTTACGCTTCCCGAGCTTTCCGCTGGGGCTCTTTACTTCCCACATTTTAGGTCCAAGCCATTGAGAGTTCACTGTGGAGGTGTTTCCTTTTCTTCTCCCCGCCCCGCCTTTTTCAAAGTCAGATGGCAAACAGCAAAACCTTCTCCCTCACGCCCCTGAAATGCTAGACGTCGATTCCTCAAGTGGCTTATTGCACAGAGCTCTGATTTGAGGGCTTCTGGCACTTTTTTTTTTTTGGTTTGAAGCCTGATGTTGAACTGATTTGAACTGTATGTGATCCTTCAGCTCTTTCGTATGGGTGGATCTGGGAACTGATGCGTGCCAAGGAGTCTTTGAAAAACTCCCTTTTTCAAGTCGAGAGTACCCTTTAGGGCACCTGAAGGTCACAGGGTGTATTTGCTGCCAGATCTCCGAGATGAATGTATCTCTCTGATTTTACCTTTTCCTGACTTCTCACCCATCTTGTTAAACCATGTCTCTCCTTGTGGGGGTTCTGTAAATTTTTTTTTCCCCCTTTGGGATCATACAAGGAGGGCTAGCTGGCTGGGGTTAGGATGAGGGAATGTCTAAAAACTCATTAAAAAAAATCATGGCCGTATCATTAAGAGTTGCTCATTAGATTTTATTTGTCCTTTGCCTTACATTTTGGAACACAACGCAAACCATTTTTAAGAGGATAACCAACAAAACATAGGTGGAGGATTACTTTCCTTTTACAGTAAGATCTGAAACAAGACAAAGATATCTGCTTTCCCCACCTCTGTCTAACAGAAAATTGGAGCTCTTCACCAGGGCAGGAAGGTTTTTAGAAAAGGAATTACGTGTATGTATTTGGAACGGAAGAACTGTCTTGACATGCAGATGACATGCTTGGTTATGTCGTGAATCCTAAAGAATTTACACAGTGGTAAAACAGAAATGATTTTATCAAGATCTCAGAATTAAAGACACACACATTGTATTAAGGGCCTCCCTGGTGGCGCAGAGGTTAAAGCGTCTGCCTGCCTGGTTTTGATCCCTGGGTCAGGAAGATCCCCTGGAGAAGGAAATGGCCCCCCACTCCAGTACTCTTGCCTGGAGAATCCCATGGACGGAGGAGCCTGGTGGGCTGCAGTCTACGGGTCACAGAGTTGGACACAACTGAGCAACTTCACTTTCACTTTCACACGTTTGTATCACAGTTCACTTCAGTCGCTCAGTTGTGGCTGACTCTTTGTGACCCCATGGACTGCAGCACACCAGGCCTACCTGTCCATCACCAACTCCTGGAGGTTACCCAAACTCATGTCCATCGAGTGATGCCATCCCACCATCTCATCCTCTGCCGTCCCCTTCTCCTCCTGCCCCCAATCCCTCCCAGCTTCAAGGTCTTTTCCAATGAGTCAGCTCTTCGCATCAGGTGGCTAAAACGTTGGGATTTCAGCTTCAACATCAGTCCTTCCAGTGAATATTCACAGGTGGTTTCCTTTAGGATGGACTGGTTGGATCTCCTTTCTGTATTACTGTGTTCAACATAAAAATGCTGGAAAGTAAAACTGATCACAAACCATTAACCATAGCAACCTTTAAAGGTGAAAATATCAGAAAAAAGCTACCTTGTGAAATGCCATACAGACTTACAGAATGTGTATTATTTTAACAAAGAAATGAGATTTGGGGATTTTTCATTAAAATGGTTAGGATTGTATAAATAATTGGACAGCTTTTAAGACTATTGAGTCTTCCAATTTATTAACATTATTTGAATCCTCTTAATTTCTTGAGCAAGTTTATCAATTTTAATGTAGAAATCTTGCCAGTTTCTGTCAAAAATATTTGTGTATCAGAATGTATCCACATTGTGTAACCGAAATTCTGAAACATACATACATAGTCATCATCATTCCTGCTGATGAAAATAAAAGTAATAATACTTTTAAAATTAAAAAATCTTAACTTTTATAATATCTGAAAATGATATAAAATTTGGAAAGCCAGTATATGAATGTTATTACTGAATTTCTCTTCCGAAATATTAATACCTGCTTAATGGTTACGTATTTAATACTTCATAGTCCTTTTTGAAAACTGTCATATAAATCTGTTTTTCATTTTCATAGCAAAGGGCCAAATTCACTATACATCCATTTGTGTAGATTTTTTCTTTTTATATGTTGTACAGTTTCTGTACTTCGCTAGAACATTCTTTTCACAGCTTTTAATTGACTTATTTTTTGTCTCTCCACCTGACTCTTCCTTGACCCTTGATATTCTTTTCTTTTGCATATAAACTAGTGATTTCATACGAAACATGTTTTGTTCAAGTAGAGCTCCTTTATAATGTTGGTTAGTTTCAAGTATATAGCTAAGTGATTGTTACACACATACACACATACATACACATATATTCTTTTTTAAAATATTCTTTTCCATTATAGTTTATCATGGGATATTGAACAGAGTTCCCTATACTATACAATAGTTCTTTGTTGTTTATTTTTATATACATAATTGTGTGAATTTATTAATCCCAAATTCCTGATTTATCCCTCCACTTCCGTTTCCCCTTTAGTAACCATTATGGTTTTTTTTTTTTCTGATATTCCGGAGTGTTTTTCTCTTTTGTAAGTAAAATTCATTTCTGTCACTTTGCAGATTCCACATACGAGTCATATCGTATGGTATTTGTCTTTCTACATCTGACTTCCCTTAGTGTGATCATCCCTAGGTCCGTCTGTCTTGCTGTGAATCTCACTGTTTCATTGTTTTTTATGACTTCATAATACTCTTCTGTGTGTGTGTGTGTGTGTGTGTGTGTGTGTGTGTCTCGCATCTTTACTCATTTCTCTGTGGTTGGATATGCAGGTTGCTTCTGGTTTCCTAATACTCCTGTGTGTGTGTGTGTGTGTGTGTGTGTGTGTGTGTGTGTGTGTGTCCCAGGGCTGCAGTGAACAGCGGTGAGCATGTCTCTTTTTGGATTACACTTTTGTTGGAGTCTCTGAACATGAGTGGGGTTGTGGGATGGTGTGGCAGCTCTAATTTCATTTTTCTAAGAAACCTCCATGCTGTTTTCCATAGTGGTTGTCCCAGTTTCCCTTCTCACCTGCAGTGTTCCAGGGTTCCTTTCTCTCCCTGCCTCCTGCAGCTCTTGTCTTCTGGAGGCTTTTGGATGACGGCCATTCTGACCGGTGAAGGGTGGTGCCTCACTGTAGTTCTGATGTCTGTTTCTCTAACAAGTAGTGCTGGGCGTCTCTTCCTTTGCCCGTGGGCCATCTGTATTTGTTCTTGGAGAAACATCGGAATACGTCTTCTGCTCGTTTTTCGAATGAGTTGTTTCTTTTCCAAATATAGAATTGTATGAGCTGTTTTTATATTTTGGGAATTCAGCCTTTGTCACTTGTATCGTCTGTAAATGTTTTCTCGTGATCTCAGGTTGTCTTTTTCACCATCACTCTTTCTTGAAGGAAGAAACTACATCTGCAGATCTATGCTGTCTTCTCTTATTGCGTATGTCATGGATCAAAGGTCTGCCATATTTTCACTAGGAAGTAGTTTTTTTTTATTTCGTTTTTCGCCCAACCAAGTGCAATCATTTTCGAAGCTCCTATTTTACACAGCTTCACAGACTACAAGATGGCATCACTGACATGATGGACATGAGTTTGAGTAAACTCCAGGGGTTGGTGATGGACAGGGAGGCCTGGTGTGCTGCCGTCCATGGGGTCGAAAAGAGTCAGACATAACTGAGCGCCTGAACTGAACTGAACTGAATAGAATAAAAGAGCAGGTGTCTTTGAGATCAGCAATTTTATAATGTTGTTCTTGTTCCCTCACATTTTTGTAGGACTCTTCAATGTCCAGACTGCCACATAGATGTTTTGATGGTATTATTCACTTCAAGTCAGATGACAGCATTGTTCCAGTTGTTTCCTTGCTGAGTCACGTCTGACTCTTTGCCACCCCCATGGACTGTAGCCCACTAGGCTCCTCTGTCCATGGGATCTCCCAGGCAGGAATAGTGGAGGGGGGGTTGCATTTGCTTCTCCAGAGGATCTTCCTGTCCCAGAGATCAAACCCTCAGCTTCTGCACTGGCAGGCAGATTCTTTACCACTGAGCACCAGGGAAGCCACGTAGATAGCCTTAGGGTCATCGCTCAGTCATGTCCGACTCTTGGCAGCCCGGTAGACTGTAGCCCACCGGGCTCCTCCGTCCATGGGGTTCTCCAGGCAAGAATACTGGAGTGGGTTACCATTTCCTTCTCCAGGAGATGAGCCAACCCCGTGTGACTTGAGTGACTCATGTGAGGTCTCGTTAACCCACTGACACCTCAGATCCCAGTGATTAGACAGTCTTTCCATCCTTTACAGGAATCTAGCTGCTTGAGAATAAAGAAAGCAGTCTTGAGATGTATTTAAATAGCTATTAAGATCAGTTCAGTTCAGTCGCTCAGTCGTGTCTGAGTCTTTTCGACCCCATGGACTGCAGCACACCAGGCCTCCCTGTCCATCACCAGTTCACGAAAGTTGCTCAAAGTCATGTCCATCGAGTCAGTGATGCCCTCCAACCATCTCATTCTCTGTCGTCCCCTTCTCCTTCCATCAATCTGTTAGGATAGTTTCACTGTTTATTTTTATTTATAACTTGGTTTGCAAACCTCCTTTTGCTGGGGTTGAAATGGTTGATTTTAGCCAAACATTTCAGAAATATTTTCTTTCTCGTAGCAAGAGGCACTCATGATTGTATGTGCTTGCTTCTGCTCATGAGATCTTAATGTCAAACAGCCAGAGGCTCTCAGCTGATTAACATCTGTGACCTTGAATTCCTCGCATAATGGCTTACACTGTCCATTCTTCTAGGAGAGGCATTTTGGGCGTCTCGGGACACAGTCCTTTTCCCTTGCAAAACAGAATCTCATTTTCATGCAGTCCGTGCATGGGGGTATACCTTACAGCCTTAATAGATTTAAAAAAAATGCATATTCTAAAGATTAATTCTGAGCATGACACCGTAAAGGTTGCACAGTGAAACAGGGTGCAGTGCAGAGTACACTGTTGATGTCAGTGATTTCAGATAATGAGATTATTGTTTATGCCTTCCCACTCCAGAGTGGTTGTTAATCCGTGGGCGAGGCTGGCCCTCAGACGCAGGCAGTGGGGCTGCAAAAGCCAGGAAACACCCCTGTTAATGGGCTGTGACCACACAAGAGAGAAATGTGAGGGAGACTGATGGATGGGCTTGTTTGGGGTTAGATTTGTGGCTCATTGACCTCTTCCCTCTCCAAATGGTCAGCAGGATGAGTTTTCAATAGCAAAATCCCAAACGTGTCTTCCAGAATCTGAATTTGTCTGTGAAGCTTCACTTCTGTCTGGGCTGGAAGATATACAACAATTGTCATCTTCTTTATGTGGTCAGTCGTATTTTATGAGTATTCTCCACTTATAGTCAAAGCTTAGGTAATAGTCAAAGCTTTAAGTTTTCCAGTAATTATGTAATGTGAGAGTCGGTCCATGAAGAGAGCTGAGCACCAAAGAATTGATGCTTTTGAACGGTAGTGTTGGAGAAGACTCTTGAGAGTCCCTTGCACTGCAAGGAGATCCAACCAGTCAATCTTTGACTTCCTTTACCTGAATATTCATTGGAAGGACTGATAATTGAAGGTTAAGCTCCAGTACTTGGGCCACCTGCTTCGAAGAGCTGACTCACTGGACAAGACCCTGATGCTGGGAAAGACTGAGGGCAAGAGGAGAAGGGGACGACAGAGGATGAGATAGTTGGGTGGCCTCGTCGACTCAATGGACATGAGTTTGAGCGAGCTCTGGGATACAGTTAAGAACAGGGCTGTTATGCTGCAGTCCATGCAGTTCCAAAGAGGTGGACACAACTTAGCACTTGAACAGCAATTTTGTGGGAAAGTCCTAATCTTGGCATGTCATTTTAAATCTGTGTAGGTATTGCCTGATTTCTTTCCACAGAGCCTGTACTGATTCCCCTTTCCACTATGAGGCTATCTGTTGATACCTCTCTTGCCAAATTTACGTGTTCAAGTCCCCTGACTAGAAAGAGAAATGACTGAATTTATATCCTGAATTCATCACTCTGCGATCTTCTTTGTAAATGGGCTTCCCTGGTGGCTCAGACGGGAAAGAATCTGTCTTAAATACAGGAGACCTGGGTTCGATCTCTGGGTTGGGAAGATCCCCTGGAGAAGGAAATGGCAACCGCCTCCAGTATGCTTGCCTGGAGAATCCCATGGACAGAGGAGCCTGGTGGGCTACAGTTCACCGGGTCACCAAGTCGCGCAGGACTGAGTGACTAACACTTTCATGCTTTGAGAATGTTCCCTTGACCCATTCTCAGGCATATTTGAGATGTATTGCATATATTCTGAGTGATCCCCTCCCCGCCCGAGATGTTAATCTCCAGGATGATGACCTACCTTTGGTGGTTTGTGTAAGAACTTTTCCATGTCTAGGCTTCCCTCGTAGCTCAGATGGTAAAGAATCTGCCTGGAGTGCAGGAGATCCGGGTTTGATCCCTGATCGGGGAGCTCCCCTGGAGAAGGAAATGGCAACCCACTCCTGTATTCTTGCCTGGAGAAATCCCATGGACCGAGGGGCCTGGAGGCCTGCTGTCCATGGAGACGCACAGAGTCAGGCGCGACTGAACGGCTAACGCTTCCCTTGTGTAGCACCCAGAGCCCTGACTCAGGAAACACCTCCGTCCCGGGCATACGGTTGCTCTGATTTTAGGGCTGGTGGACACAGCCATGGGTTCCTACAGCTCTGAGATAAAGGTGTCTGGAATTCGACAGTGACTTTCAAATCTCTGCACTGAGAAGATGTTCTGCTTCATTCCTGGTACTTTGGGATTGAACGTTGGTGTGTGTGTGCACACTCAGTTGTGCCCGACTCTCTGCAACCCCCTTGCACTATAGCCCTCCAAGCTCCTCTGTCCGTGGGATTCTCCAGGCAAGAAGATGAGAGTGGATTGTCCTTTCCTCCTCCCGGGAATCTTCTTGACCCAGGGATCTTCCCGACCCTGCATCCACTGCGTCTCTTGCATTGGCAGGTGGATTCTTTACCCCTGCCCTACCTGGTAAGCCCCCATAGCATGTCTTAGCCACATGGGATCGTTCCAGAGAGGGTGGTTCTATCCGAGGATTGTGTATCATGTTGTAGCTACCATGGGGCACGGGGAAGCTTTTCATTTCAGAAAGTCTCACCTGGTCAAGAGATACAGAGAAAGAAATAGAGAGGAAAGAAAGGCTGGAAGAAGGAGGAAGGGATGGAAGTGTGGGAATAAGCTAGGCTCCGAGGATGGGGAAAGGAATAACGATGCTGACCTTAGCTAGCTGTCAAAACTGTCATACGCGCTTCCTTCATGAGCCAGTAATTTCCTTTTTTTTTTAACCCCCGGAGAATTGGACTATCTCTCACTCTGTAACACAGATCCAGGAGACAATAGGTTTCATGAAAAGGGATTTCACGGCATTAAACAGTTGGCAGGAACAGAGCTCCGTGTTGTAATGATGGGTCCTAATCTGAAATAGGAGGATGACAAGAACAAACAGCATTAAAAGGATAATTCCATTTTTTGCGTGTCTGCCTGAAACCCATCCCGTACCGATTACTGATTTTCCACAGCGCCTAAGTTCTTGACGCAGCTGCTGCTGCTGCTGCTGCTGCTGCTGCTGCTAAGTTGCTTCAGTCGTGTCCAACTTTGTGCGACCCCACAGATGGCAGCCCACCAGGCTCCTCCGTCCATGGGATTTTCCAGGCAAGAGTACTGGAGTGGGTTGCCATTGCCTTCTCTGCGTGAGGCAGCTACTCGGCCGTTAACAGAATCTGTTTTCATATCCTGTAAGGGAAGGGCACTTTTTAGAAACCAGGTTTTTGCATTCATGTATGAAAGTGTATTGGAGGAAGAAATGGCAACCCACTCCAGGATTCTTGCCTGAAGAATCACATGGACAGAGGAGCCTGGTGGGCTGCAGTCCGTGGGGTCACAAAGAGTTGGACACAACGGAAGCAATTTAGCAGAGCATGAGAATGTGTATTCCTTTTCTGAGGGTTCCGTTTCCTGGGACCTAGGACAGGTGACTGAAGAAGGGGTCTTACAGTAGTGAATATGTCAAGTCTTTGACTTGAATACTTTAAAAATAGATGTATTTATCTGGCTGTGTTGGGTCTTGATTGCGGTATGTGGAATCCTTGTTGCCACATGCTAGCTTCTCTCTGTTTGTAACAGGAGGCCTTAGCTACCCCGTGGTGTGTGGGTTCTTGGTTTGCCAATCAAGTAATGAACTTGCTTCCCCTATTTTAAACACCGGGTTCGTAATCTCTGGACCACAAGGGAAGTCTCTCTTTCCTGACTTCATGTAAATAGAGGGTCTCCAGGAAGTAGACACTTTGAACCTGCAGTGTTTGGGGCAAATCATTGATCTCAGTTCAGTTCAGTTCAGTTGCTCAGTCATGACCAACTCTGCGACCCCACGGACCACAGGACGCCAGGCCTCCCTGTCCATCACCGACTCCTGTAGCTTGCTCAAACTCATGTCCATTGAGTGGGTGATGCCGTCCAGCCATCTCATCCTCTGTCGTCCCCTTCTCCTCCCGCCTTCAATCTTTCCCAGCATCAGGGGCTTTTCCAATGAGTCAGTTCTTCACATCAGGTGGCCAAAGGATTGGAGTTTCAGCATCAGTCCTTGCAATAAGATATTACAGTTCTTGCAGTTAAATGGCGATAAAAAAGGTCATGCTTTCGGTTACTTGTGGGAATAAATGATCTGTTTTTGCATATAACCAACTGCTGTGATAGCAAATTGTTTCTGTGGATGTCTTAAATTCCTGCCCTCCATTTCAGCACTCCCTATTTATCTATCCTTTCTGCCAGCCTTCCTTTCTTCCTTTTTCCCTTGCTTCTCTCCATCTCTTCCTTATAATATAGACTTCTCAACCTTGCTTCTACTTTTGGAGTTTCAGCATCAGTCCTTGCAATAAGATATTACAGTTCTTGCAGTTAAATGGCGATAAAAAAGGTCATGCTTTCGGTTACTTGTGGGAATAAATGATCTGTTTTTGCATATAACCAACTGCTGTGATAGCAAATTGTTTCTGTGGATGTCTTAAATTCCTGCCCTCCATTTCAGCACTCCCTATTTATCTATCCTTTCTGCCAGCCTTCCTTTCTTCCTTTTTCCCTTGCTTCTCTCCATCTCTTCCTTATAATATAGATTTCTCAACCTTGCTTCTACTGACGTTTCAGCCTGGAGATTTCTACTTTCTTTTTTTTTTGGTGTGTGTGTGCCTGTGTGTGCATGTGTGACCCTTCTTCTCCATCTTAAGAAATGTAACATCAACACTTTCTGCTACCCAATGGATCCCCATAGCACTTTACATCAAGGTATGAAATCCAATAGTGTTTCCACACATGTCCTCTCTGGGGCAAAAATCACAGAGCCTCTTTCTCTAAAATGTTCCACCTGTTATGAGAATCCTGCTTCCTCTCTTTCACTCAGTTGAAGAGTGCAGTTTTATAGGATGCTGGTGTTTTTATCAAGTACTCTTGGATTGAATCTCATTTCCACTCTTGGTGGGAAAGAGGCAAGTGATACCATTGTTTCTATAGCTCCTCACACAGAACCGTAAACTTGGGAGTTTTATGGGAATGAGCATGAGCTTAAATCTAACTATATCAACTACTTTTACATGTCTGAAAAAGAGGTTGTACTAGGAGAAAAGGCAAGGACAAGTGTAAATAGAAGGATAAAGATATAGCATTGTAATTAACTGGCTTGTTTTCTGTGTCAGGTTTGGGGTATTGACTAGTCCCCATTATTTCAGGGAGGTTCTTGGGACTCCTAGACAAAAAAAAAACTTTTAAGTCTTTGTTTATTTGGCTGCATCAGGTCTGATTTACTGCACAAAGGATCTTCATTGCATCATGGGCATCATGGGAGATCTCCAGTTGTGGTTTATAGGGTCACCTGGGATCTTAGTTCTCTGCCCAAGGATTGAACCCACATCCCCTGCATTGCAAAGTGGATTCTGAACCACTGCAGCTCCAAGCGAGTCCCAGATGAAAATCATTTTAATTAGCTTTTCTCTAAATATATTCATAGTGGATTATAGAATCTATATTACTACTGGACCCTACGTGCCTCTTTATCTCCCCACCTGGTTATCTGTTGATTTATATGTTGACAGTGAAGTAACAGGAAGAATATTATTAGGTACAATTATTATTGTTATACAGAACAGTCATAGTTGCTGCTGCTGCTGCTAAGTTGCTTCAGTCGTGTCCGATTCTGTGCGACCCCATAGATGGCAGCCCACCAGGCTGCCCCGTCCGTGGGATTCTCCAGGCAAGAACACTGGAGTGGGTTGCCATTGCCTTCTCCAACGCATGAAAGTGAAAAGTGAAAGTGAAGTCGCTCAGTGTTTCTGACTCTTTGCGACCCCATGGACTGCAGCCCACCAGGCTCCTCCGCCCATGGGATTTTCCAGGCAAGAGTGCTGGAGTTGGGTGCCATTGCCTTCTCCAATAATAGTTGAGCGTACAATATTGGAGGGACCAAAGGTTTGTTGGGATTTTTCTATAACAGCTGATGAAAAACCTGAATGAACTTTATGTCCGACCTCATAATTAAGAGGATAACACCCACTCTGGTGTTCTTGCCTGGAGAATCCCAGGGACAGTGGCACCTGGTGGGCTGCCGTCTATGGGGCTGCACAGAGTTGGACACGACTGAAGTGACTTAGCAGCAGCTTTTGAGAAAATAATAAAACACAGTACATGAACATCGTGTTTTTGCTTGTCTAAATTTTACTGGAGTACTACTGTATTTTTCAGGATTCAACAAAGACAGCTAAATGCCAGCTTTGACGCTGTCGGGTAAGAATTAGGATAAAGGAGACAGACTGGATTTTTCATGGAGATGCGAGTGATCCAGTGACTGGTCAGATGATAAAGCTAAATGTCCACCCTTCTGCATCACTAATATCCCTTGGTGTTTGTGCGTGGTGTTGCCATGGGTTACATCCTTGTCCCGGATGACACGGACCCTGATGCCTTCTGAAAGCATCGTTGTCACCCAGGGAACCGTTAAAGAAGGAGCTGTTCTATCAATTTTATTCTTAAAGGAAATAGTTTGCTTACTTGCTAGATATATAAGAAAATTATTAACTTTTTCTAAAAATATGGTCCATTTTAAAGTCTTTATTGCCATTGTTACAATCCTCCTTCTGTTTTGTGTTTTGATATTTTGACCTCAAGGCATGTGGGATCTTACTGACCTGACCAGGGGTCACATCCACAGCCCCTGCTTTGGAAGGCAAAGTCTTAACTACTGGACCGCCAGGGAAATCCCTAAACAAAGCATTTTGATTACAACCAAAGGACAATTTAGTAATTTTGTCGTCCTTTAATCTCACGTCTGATTCCTGTGATAAAGTCGAGGCAACAGACGTGTGTGCGTTGCTTTCTGGGTACCAGGATGGGGTAGGGCAGAGAGTCTGATGATAAGACTGAGACGATTGTCAGGCTGAGATCCTGGTGTGAACATGTGTCCGATTCTGTGCGACCCCATAGATGGCAGCCCACCAGGCTGCCCCGTCCGTGGGATTCTCCAGGCAAGAACACTGGAGTGGGTTGCCATTGCCTTCTCCAACGCATGAAAGTGAAAAGTGAAAGTGAAGTCGCTCAGTGTTTCTGACTCTTTGCGACCCCATGGACTGCAGCCCACCAGGCTCCTCCGCCCATGGGATTTTCCAGGCAAGAGTGCTGGAGTTGGGTGCCATTGCCTTCTCCAATAATAGTTGAGCGTACAATATTGGAGGGACCAAAGGTTTGTTGGGATTTTTCTATAACAGCTGATGAAAAACCTGAATGAACTTTATGTCCGACCTCATAATTAAGAGGGTAACACCCACTCTGGTGTTCTTGCCTGGAGAATCCCAGGGACAGTGGCACCTGGTGGGCTGCCGTCTATGGGGCTGCACAGAGTTGGACACGACTGAAGTGACTTAGCAGCAGCTTTTGAGAAAATAATAAAACACAGTACATGAACATCGTGTTTTTGCTTGTCTAAATTTTACTGGAGTACTACTGTATTTTTCAGGATTCAACAAAGACAGCTAAATGCCAGCTTTGACGCTGTCGGGTAAGAATTAGGATAAAGGAGACAGACTGGATTTTTCATGGAGATGCGAGTGATCCAGTGACTGGTCAGATGATAAAGCTAAATGTCCACCCTTCTGCATCACTAATATCCCTTGGTGTTTGTGCGTGGTGTTGCCATGGGTTACATCCTTGTCCCGGATGACACGGACCCTGATGCCTTCTGAAAGCATCGTTGTCACCCAGGGAACCGTTAAAGAAGGAGCTGTTCTATCAATTTTATTCTTAAAGGAAATAGTTTGCTTACTTGCTAGATATATAAGAAAATTATTAACTTTTTCTAAAAATATGGTCCATTTTAAAGTCTTTATTGCCATTGTTACAATCCTCCTTCTGTTTTGTGTTTTGATATTTTGACCTCAAGGCATGTGGGATCTTACTGACCTGACCAGGGGTCACATCCACAGCCCCTGCTTTGGAAGGCAAAGTCTTAACTACTGGACCGCCAGGGAAATCCCTAAACAAAGCATTTTGATTACAACCAAAGGACAATTTAGTAATTTTGTCGTCCTTTAATCTCACGTCTGATTCCTGTGATAAAGTCGAGGCAACAGACGTGTGTGCGTTGCTTTCTGGGTACCAGGATGGAGTAGGGCAGAGAGTCTGATGATAAGACTGAGACGATTGTCAGGCTGAGATCCTGGTGTGAACACACTCCCTGGTGGCACAGCGGGTAAAGAAACCCCCTGCAGTGCAGGCGACATGGGAGACGGGAGTTTGATTCCTGGGTCAGGAAGATCCCCTGGAGAGGGAAATGGCACCCCACTCCGGTACTCTTGCCTGGAAAGTCCCATGGATGGAAGAGTCTCGCGGGCTACAGTCACAGGGTTGCAGAGAGTCAGACACGACTGAGTGACTAGCATTTTCGCTTTTATTTTTTCATACCCTGTGTAGTGAACCTGTGTTAATAGACTTGTGGGGAGAAACAGAAAGCTGCACATTATCTTTTCAGATTTGATGCGTAAAGGGTGTTTTGTTGAAGGCAGTGAAGAAAGAGTTCAGTGGACAAAACAGAGGGCAAGCAGGCACACGGGGCATGGTACCTGTGATGGTCTCGGGCAAACCCAGGGTGGTGCACCATTCTCGAAGAGGGCAGGGTGGTGGGTCCTGAATGCGAAAAGTAGATTTGGACAAGACAGTGCCCTTCCTCTCATGTCCTATAAGGTCGTGCTGTCAGAAATGAAGAAGTGCGGGCAGTTGAAGCATGTTATTTTTCGTATATTTTTATTTTCTTATTTTTCTGGCTCTGCTGGTTCTCAGTTGTGGCCCCTGGGATCTTTAGTTGTGAAATGTGAACTTTTAATTGTGGCATGGGAACTCTTGGTTTTTCATAGTGGTGACATGCGGAATTTAGTTTCCTGAATCAAATATTGGGAATAAAATGATTGTCGAAATGCATTTTCCTAGAAAACTTAAAAAAAATTGTAAATAGTTGTGTTTTTCCTTAATTTCACATGAAAATTCACTGCTCAGATTGCATCATCCGTATTATCTTTTTAAGGTTTTAGAGAAGTTGTTAAATCATTTTAGTACTAAATACATATAACGAGACATCTATTTGCCTTAAAGGAAAAACTGATCAGGTAACTGAGAGACATTTCTTACTATTTATTTTTAGGTCATTAAATCATATGTCACAACAGACTTTAAATTAAATTATTTGTCTCTCATTGTTAAATGTACCCAGATATTAATGACTGTAAGTAATCTTTTTCTGTATTGAATGGTGTGAATTCTACTTCCTGACATTTATGAAGAGATTCTTCTATTAATTTAGAATAATGATCTATATGAATATGGCATTATATATGTGTGTGTGTGTGTGTGTGTGTGTGTGTGTGTGTGTGTGAAGGTTGTCAAAAATTCCTTTGGGTTTTTCCATAACATCTTGCAGGAAAACCCAGATGAACTTTTTTGGCCTACTCTATACACACACACACACACAAGTATATTATATTATATTTTATATTATCATCAGACATGTTCAAAATTCAGCAGTGTTTACTGTTACTTTGGTGAGAAAGCTATATGTAAAATAGTAGATGAGGTGCTTAGATGGAGAGAGTGGAAGTTGAGTATTTTTCCTTTCCAGTTTTAACCCTTGAGGGTCTTTGATGAGTCCTCTTCAGCTGCCTGATGATGCAGAATAAGTCTCTAGTTCCAGTAGCGATGAGGGGATTTGCCTGGCCCAGACTACACAACAGCATGTTAAGAGCTGACTTCCTTTTTATCGAGGATCCAGACATGCAGCATCACGCTGCACCATTCCTGGATAAAAGCAGAGAAAAGCGAGCTCCCGCACACGGGCACAGACATGTGACTGCCACCCACCAGCGTGGACACCCGTTGGTATGTGAATGGTTGTGGTTTCAGGCATCTTGACGCCCTTACGGGAATCTCTGGCCGCGGACCGTGAAAAACGGCTTCTGCACGGGCCCAGGGTAGAAAGTGAAGACGGCTGCATTTTCTCTCGGCATTTGCTGCTGTTGCTAAAAAGGTCACACGTGCAATTTAAAACGCTCCATGCGTGGAGCTTGAGAAATGCCACCTAGAAAATGAAACTGCTTTCCTCAGCATTTTTGGCCATTTTCCAAAGGAGACGGTATTTCCGCTTTCCTCGCTCATGGATTTGCAAATTTGGGCCTGTGTTTAAAAAAAGAAAAAATGCCTGCTCCCTTGTGAATCATGGGCAGAGAAATGCACTGGTAAGATATGGGGATTGTGTGCAGATAAAAAGATTAAATGGAGAATGAAAGTGATTAATGACAAAAATTAAAAAGGAACAACTTTCAAAGGATGCTTTCAAAACTATTAGGAAGCTCATAGTTGAGGAAGTTAAGTGTCTAAAACTCCATCAATAGAAATGCCCAAACCCATTCATGTTTAGACATAGGCTGATGAATGTTATAATATTTTGCTTCACTTTATTTGAAAGTGAAAGTCGCTCAGTCCTGTCTGACTCTGAGACTCCATGGACTGTCCGTGGAATTCTCCAGGCCAGAACACTCAAGGGGGTAGCCTTGCCCTTCTCCAGAGGCTCTTCCCAACCCAGGGATCGAACCCCGGTCTCCCACACTGCAGGTGGATTCTTCACCAGGTGAGCCACCAGGGAAGTCCACAGAGACAGGCAAGTATATATTATTTTCCTTTATGCTATTATACTGTTGCCTAGCTTAATGAGCAAGCTAAATACATGTATCTGTGGACGTGGTCAAATGAACATTCTCACGCTTTGCTGAACTGATGGAGAATTTTGAAAGAAATTAGGTGTTAAATATAAAAATGGAGTAAGATACCTGCTTCTCTCTGCAGCAGTATTCCTCTGAGAATCTTTCACATATGAAAGTGAAAGACCCTCAGTCGTATCTGACTCTGTGGCACCATGGACTACAGGCTACTGAACTTCTCCAGGCTAGAATACTGGACTGGGTGCCCTTTCCCTTCTCCAGGGGATCTTCCCAACCCAGGGATCGAACCCATGGTCTCATGCATCGTGGACGGGTTCTTTACCAGCTGAGCCACAAGGGAAGCCCTTCCTCTATAATTAAGTGCAAAGATTCGCTGTCTCAGTTCCTTGGAGCTGCTGTAACAAAAATGCCTCTGATTGGCGGTGGGTTGGGTGGGACGGGGTTTAAAGAGGAGACATTTATCTGTTACGTTTCTAGAGGCCGGACGTCCAGGATCAAAGTGTCAACAGATGTAGTATCTGGTGAGAACCCGATTCCTGGTTCACAAATACCATCTTTTCACCGGGTCCTCACATGCTGAAGAGGGTGGGAGAGTTCTCTGATCTGAGTGGAGGTGGTTCCTTTTCTAAGGACACTGATAGGTCTGGGTCTCCCATTTCCGCTCGAGTTCCCTCCACTTTCTGCCGGGCACCCTGCGTTCAGGGCCCCGAGCACAGGGCTTGCAGGCCCCGGAGTACAGTCTGCTCTCGCATCCGCCCCTAAGCCTTCCTTCTGATGAGCTGTACACTCAGATGGCTTCCACCACATTCTCCATCTGGGAAAGTCCCAGGCATGTGTTATATCCAGTAAAAAAAATTTTTTATCCGCCACCACTGCCCCCCCACCTCATTTTTTTTTTTAACAGAGCATAAAGGAAAGGGAGGATAGAATCTTTTGGAAAGAGAGTGTGTTTTCAGTTATCACTGAGGGTTTTCAAATATTTCTGTCTGTATTAGGCAGCACTGGGCCTTAGATGCATCACACAGGATCTTCTGTCTTTGTTGCAGCTTGTGGGGCCTTCGGTTCAGTTCAGTTGCTCTGTCGTCTCTAACTCTTCGTGACCCCATGGACTGCAGCACGCCAGGCCTCCCTGTCCATCACCAACCCCCAGAGTTCATGCAAACCCATGTCCATTGGGTCGCTGATGCCATCCAGCCATCTCATCCTCTGTCGTCCCCTTCTCCTCCCACCTTCAGTCTTTCCCAGCATCAGGGTGTTTTCCATGAGTCAGCTCTTCGCATCAAGTGGGAGTTTCAGCCTCAGGCCTTCCAGTGAATATTCAGGACTGATTTCCTCTTAAGCAAAATCCTCAGAATGACTGGTTGGATCTCCTTGCAGTCCAAGGGACTCTCAAGAGTCTTCTTCAACACCACAGTTCAAAAACATCCATTCTTTGGCACTCAGCTTTCTTTATAGTCGAACTCTCACATCCATACATGACTACTGGAAAAGGGGTCTTCAGTTGCCAACTTTGAGTAGGGGTATGTTCACTCTCGGTTTGGGACCAGGGATCGAACCTGGGCCCTCTGCATCGGGAACAAAAAGTCTTAGCCAGTGGATGACCAGGGAAGTCCTCTGTCATTGTAGTTCCTGTGCTTCATCTCATTTTTTTTTTCCCAAATGTTTCTTCTCTCTCTCTCTTTAGTGGCTAAGTCATGTCTAACTCTTGCGACTCCATGGACTGTAGCCTGCTATGCTCCTCTGTCCGTGGGATTCTCCAGGCGAAAATACTGGAGTGGGTAGCCATTTCCTTGTCCAGGGGATCTTTCTGCCTCGGGCATAGAACCCTGATCTCCTGTACTGCAGGAGATTTGCAGGCAGATTCTTTACCAACTGAGCTACGAGGGAAACAAATATTTCCTAGCAAATAATTTTTGGATTGACAAATGCGTGTGAGAGATGATTTTTTTTTAATTTTAACCAAATTACAGGATATCCGCCAGTGAGTTCTGCTTAAAACAAAGAGGGTGGACTTACTTTATTTTTGAAAATCATTCAGCGAGTTATTTAAAATGTGCATTTGTCTACAGTGTTGATAACTTAAGGAGATATGAATCATTGCAGCTTTTATGCATCAGAGCAGAGGCAGAGAAACATTGGGGGGGGGTCTCTTGGTATTCCTTTTCAATCTTCCGTAAGTGTAGTTCCGGCGATCTCCAATCTGTTTTGGCATCATCAATGCAGTGTTGCAAAATGTGATCATGTATTTCTTAATTTGTCTTGCCTCAGCTTGCATTTTGATGCCTCAGTTCAGTTGAGTTCAGTGGCTCAGTCGTGTCCTACTCTTTGCAACCCTGTGGACCGAAGCACGCCAGGCCTCCATGTCCATCCCCAGCTCCCAGAGTTTGACCCCTCATGGGTTTACTGTTGCAGCTGCTTGGTTTCTGGGCATGGGCAGGAGGTGGAGTGAATGGTGCAAGGAGAATACTTGCTGTAGAGAGAAGCTGTCATGCCTTCTGGGCGCCCTGTGTCTTTTTCTGCCTTGACCTTGGGTGATTTTTCCTTGAGTGCTTTGCCTCTGCGATGTCTCCCAGCCTCGTTTCCTAGGGAAGGAAATTTTTTTCGTTTTGTCGGGGGCCACATTGTCCAGCTGATGGGGAATGCCTTCTGGGGCCCTGTGTCTTTTTCTGCCTTGACCTTGGGTGATTTTTCCTTGAGGGCTTTGCCTCTGCGATGTCTCCCAGCCTCGTTTCCTAGGGAAGGAAATTTTTTTCGTTTTGTCGGGGGCCACATTGTCCAGCTGATGGGGAAGACATACCTTCTCACCCCCTTGCTTGCACTTTGCCAATCTGCAGTGATTCTTGAACCTTCCAAGGGAATGATAGATATCAAGGGGCCCCTTAGCATTTGAAGGTAACAAACATTAGCAACCCGTCTATGACAAGGTAGACCAGTTGTCTTGTTCGCTGCTTTGGGCTTCTCCAGCAGCTCAGCTGTAAAGAGTCCACCTGCAATGCAGGAGACCCTGGTTCAATTCTTGGGTTGGGAAGATCTCCTGGAGAAGGGATGGGCTACCCACTCCAGTATTCTTGGGCTTCCCTGGTGGCCCAGCTAGTAAAGAATCTGCCTGCAGTGTGGGAGACCTGAGTTTGATTCCTGGGTGGGGAAGATCCACTGGAGAAGGGACAGGCTACCCACTCCAGTATTCTTGGGCTTCCTTGGTGGCCCAGCTAGTAAAGAATCCACCTACAATGTGGGAGACCTGGGTTTGATCCTGGGTTGGAAAGATCCCCTGGAGAAGGGAAAGGCTGCCCACTCTAGGATTCTGGCCTGGAGATTCCCATGGGCTGTATAGTCCGTAGGGTCGCAAAGAGTTGGACACGACTGAGCCACCTTCACTTTCACTAGAAGGCAGACAGGCTGTTGTTTGCTGCTTTCCACCACGGGCTAGAATACTTGACTTTTTTGCTTCTTTGCTCACTTTATATTTTGTTTCGGTTGGTGAAGAAAAGAGATTTATGAAAACCGATAACCAGACTGATTAAGTAGAATTGTATATATCATAATAGTTTAAAAGCTTTTATCCCAACAGTCTTAAGGACAGAGCGTTTTTTACCATATTAATTGGTAACAATGTTTTTGAGTGAGTGAGTGAGTGAAGTCGCTCAGTCGTGTCCGACTCTTTGCAACCTCACGGACTGTAGCCTACCAGGCTCTTCCCTCCATGAGATTCTCCAGGCAAGAGTACTGGAGTGGGCTCCCATTTCCTTCTCCAGGGGATCTTCCCGATCCAGGGATTGAACCCAGGTCTCCCGCATTCAAGGTAGACGCTTTAACCTCTGAGCCACCAGGGCAGCAAGAAAAGTGTTTATAAGATGGCTTAAAAAAAAAAAAACAAAAGCAAGCTGAATGTTTTCATCAGACTCCACAGACACCTAATTGCATTTCAGTGAAGGTAATCAGAGCAAATATCACCTACCAGAAAGGAAAATAGTCGCACTTACACACTGTTTGTGAAAGTCTGCGTGTAGCAATTAACAGGGAATACAGAGACTTTGTTGCCTTCCCAGCCTGCTGTTATCTCATACCGTAACATCAGATGCCTTTCTGCTTTGTGGTGCCTCTTACATGTATATTGTTTCGGAACCGCCTTTTCTCAGCCTTTTCTTTTTTTTAAACTGAAATATAGTTGATTTAAAACGTCTTGTTAATTTCAGGTGCACAGCAAAGTGATTCTGTTATACTTACATATGTTACCTTTTTTTTTTTTCTGAATTCTCTTCCCTTACAGGTTAATATAAAATATCGAGTAGAATTACCTCTGCTTTAGGTGGTTGTCTATTTTATATATACTAGTGTGTACATTTACATCCCAATCTGCTAATTTATACCCCTCCCCCATTCCATTTGGTGACCGTAAGTTTGTTTTCTGTACCTGAGACTCTACTTCTGTTTTGCATGTTAGCTCATTTGGATAATGTTTTGCATTCCACAGGTAAGTGACACTATATGACGTTTGTTTTTCTCCTGTGTGGCTTAGTTCACTGAGTATGGTCTCTCATGTTACTGCAAAATGCTTTTTTATGGCTGAGTTCTATTCCACTGTACGTATGTAAAAAGCATCTCATTATCCGTTCTTCTCTTGATGGGCATTTAGGTTGTCTTTGCTGTTGTAAACAGCGCTGCTGTGGACATCAGGGTGAATGTATCTTTTCCAATTATAGCTTTGTCTGCATACATGCCCAGGAGTGGGACAGCTGGATCATATGTATGTCAGCTCTGTTTTCAGTTTTTTTTTAAGAAACCTCCATACTGTTCTCCACGGAAGCTGTAGTAGCTTACATCCCTGCCGAGTGTAGGAGGCTTCTTAGGGAGTGATAACCTTAAAAATGTGTAGGTCTGTGCGTCCCTGACTGTGGACTGTGGTTTCCGATCAACCCATATAGATCCCATAGTCTGGGACGGGGGAGCCTGGTGGGCTGCCGTCTATGGGGTCGCACAGAGTCGGACACGACTGAAGCGACTCAGCAGCAGCAGCAGCAGCAGTCTTAACCTAATTATAAACATGTGGGTCTTACCTGTAGACAAATGTGCAGTCAGTAGCCAGGGAGAGAAGGATTAATGACAAGTCTCTGGTTTGAAATCCTGGCCTGAGATGGTCCCATCTTTCCATCTGCTGCGCAATCACTTTCTCTGTCTGTGAAATTTGGAACGCCCAGGTAATTGTTTATCAGATCTTGACTGTTCCGTTAAATACTATAATCTTGTCTCAGCCGGGTCAGTTTGTTTTCTAAAGAAAGGTACATGGTTGTTATTTTCCTGGGAAAAGTGTCCAGGCTAAATACATTCCTCCCAAATAATAGAAAGTTTGCTTTCGGTCTTTATGGCCCGATTGGCTATCAGTAAGCACGCCAGTCCCTTGACGATATGTTTAGACTGGAAAAGAAAGAAGCACGCTTTTATTTATTTTTATTGCAGCATAGTTGACTTGCCCTGGCAGTTGCAGGTGTATCATGTAGCAATTTGCTATCATTTGTATATTATACACCCTGCAGCGTTGTCATACTGTTACTGACTGGAATTCCTGTGCTGTATGTTACAATTCTGTGACTGTTTCACACCTGAATTTCTGCCTCTTAATCTGAATTTCTAATTTCCAGTTAGTTCTAGAAATCTGACCCCGTGAACCTTTCCTATATATCACCTTCTTCTGTCGAGATGAAGATAATTTTGCATCTTTGCATCTAGATATTCTCAGCTGAGCTCCACGGATCTTGGGGGAAACTCCTCCCCGCCAACCTTTATGGCACTTGAGTGAATACGTGTGAATGGATTTTCCACGGAAAGGTGTAACTCCTCGGAGAAGGCTGTGGCCCAGAAAAGAAGCAGCATCTCTGGCTTGATTCTGAATGTCAGGGCCACACACAGTTTCAATGAAGAATCTCTTCTTAGCACCTCTGAGAGGGAGCCATCTGGAACTGACATTTGCCTGGACCTAAAAATGTCAAATGCTGTCACGCTCCCAGGAGTCAGCCTATATTTTCCCTACATTTGCATTCTGTCCCTTCCTAAATAGTCATTTCCTTCAGAAGACAGGGGCCCCGATGTGCCTTACTCAACTGACGGTAGGGATGGTGGCTTGAAAGGGTGCGTGTGAGTAAGGCGGCTCTTGTTTGAAGTGCCAACTTTCTAATCCAGGGTGAGTTAATGCCGCTGTCTGAAAGGCTGGAATAATCAGACCTCTTTGGGTTTTGGTAAGCCTTACTTGAAACGATGAGTTTTACAATAAAGTGAATTTCCCTCTCCCCTGGTGTGAGTAATATGGCAGTGATGCCAGAGGTCTCCTTGCTGTTTCTTTTTTATTATAGTTGCTTTCTGATGTGGTATTCGTTTCTGCTGCACAGCAAAGGGAGTCAGCTGCACGTATAGCTATATCCCCTCTTTTTGTGGCTTTCTCTGCCGTTTCGGTCACCCACAGGTTCTCAGTGTGGAACCCAGTAGGTTCTCAGTGTGGAACCCAGTAGGTTCTCAGTGTGGAACCCAGTAGGTTCTCCCTGGTTATCTATCTTATGCATAGTACCAGTAGTATGTAGGTCAACCGGAACCTCCCTATTTATCCGCCTACCTTTCCCCTCTTTCTGACCACACATTTGTTCTCGACATCCCTGTCTCTGTTTCTCTTTTACAAACAAGATTATGTATGCAGTCTTTCTAGATTCCACCCAAGTGTCTTAATACAGTATAATTTCTTTTTCTCTGCCTTCCTTCACTTTCTGTGAGAGTCTCTGGGTCCACCCACATCTCCGCAAATGGCACTGTGAATATTTTGGACAGGTAAATGCAACTCACGTTGACGTTCTGCTACGTGTCAGGTACAGTTCAGTATGTTACGACACTGATTCCCTGCAAAACAGGTCTTTATTCAGAGGCTATACGTGTCCAGGTCTGAAGACAGAGGCGTCAGTTTTGTTTCTCTGTTAATGAAAAATTTAAACCTTTATTTATTTATTTTGGTGAGTTAATTTATTTACTGTAATTGGAGGCTAATTACTTTGCAGTATTGTAGTGGTTTTTGCCATACGTTCACATGAATCAGCTGTGGGTGTACATGTGTCCCTCATCCTGGACTTTATTTATTTTTGACTGAGGGACGATTGCTGTACAGTGCTGTGTTCATTTCCACCAAACATCAACACGGATCGGCCATGGGTTGACCCCTGTCTCCTCCCACTTGGTGCTCCCTCCCACCTCCTGCCCCATCCTACCCCTCTCCTTTGTTACGGAGCCCTAACTCTTGAGCTCCCTGACTCAGACAGCAAATGCCCATAGGCTGTACCTTTTAAATTCCCCGAGTCATTCCCATGGGCTCTCTGTTTTAAAGATGGCAAAGTATGGTTCCATGTCCCTCTCTCCATACCTCCATACCCTGTCCTTCCCCAGCTCCCAGCCATGTCCATCTGTCTCTTCTCTATGTCTGCATCTCCATTGCTGTGACAGAGTTATCTTTAGCAACAACGGCTCCACGTTGTCCTGGCCGCCATGTTCTCATGTGGGAAGATGAACCTGATCCATGAGACTCAGGAGTATGAAGTGGTACAGCTGGTCATAAGGGACTCTTGTGATTATTAAGGCAGGATGGACGTTGGCAGGACTTGAGGTTGGCATTAGATTAAATCAGGAGCTTTTGGGTGGGCACTGTTGCTAGGTGGCATTTGATCTGAGACTTCCGTCGTGGTCCAGTATCTTAAGATGCTGCATCTCCAGGGTCAATACCTGGTCAGGGAACCAGATGCCCACGCTAAAACTAAATGTCCCATGTGCTCCAGCTAACACTTGGCTGCTATTATTGTTCAGGTGCTCAGCTCAGTTGTGTCCAGCTCTTTGCAGCCTCGTGGAGTGCAGCATGCCAGGCTTCCCTGTCCTTCACCATCTCCTGAAGTTTGCTCGAACTCATGTCCATCAAGTCGGTGATGCCATCCAACCATCTCATCCTCTTTCATCCCATTCTCCTCCTGCCCTCAATCTTTTCCAGCTTCAGAGTCTTTTCCAGTGAGTCAGTTCTTCACATCAGGTGGCCAAAGGATTGGAGCTTCAGCTTTAGTCCTTCCAATGACTATTCATGGTTGACCTCCTTTAGGATGGACTGGTTGGATCTCCTTGCAGTCCAAGGGACTCTCAAGGATCTTCTCCAGTACCACAGTTGGAAAGCATCCATTCTCTGGCACACGATGTTCTTTAGGGGCCAGCTGTCACATCCACACATGACGACTGGAAAAATCATGATTAAACTGTAAGGCCAAGTAGACAACGAAAAGCAACCTGATGTGACTTTTCACAGTAGGGTCAGGAGATGATGTTATTCATTGACTGCACTTTATAGATACGGAAATGGAAAATTGGGGCTACGAGAGAACTCAGCAGGATTCAGGTAAGGACTAGGGTAAAAGCCTTTATTGCTAAACTCTCTAGCAGCTTCACACATACTATTAGCATGATCCCAGGGACCAGAGGTCGTTTCAGGTCTATTTATGAGGGCACGTCCACCATTTAGTCACCGCATTCAGCTGCCCCCAAGGCGTTAGTCAGGGAGCCACAAGAAAATACTTCTGAGTGGTTTCAGTGTAATTGAAAAGTCCTCCACCCTGTACTTGTAGCTTGTGATTAATTAGAAAATGGTGAATTTCATCTCAGAGGCTGGGCTCGTCGGATTACGTGGTAGACATTGGGGATGATCCATTGCTGGGAGCATATAATTAGAGTTGCTGTGAGCGTCTAATTAGAGTTGCTGTGCTGAGTTGCCATGGAAACAACCCTGTCCCTTCATCTCCCATCACAGCAAGCTTGCCAGGGGATGAACATACTCGGTAGTGAGATATTAGAACTAACTGGAGATCAGAAGTTGGCAGAGAAGGACCAGCAGAGAACCCCATAAACACAGGTTCTTCGGAGCAGGTTAAATGAGCCCTGTGGAGCCCCTCCACTGAATAAACTAACCAATCCAACAAAAAAAAGGAGAGGGGAACAGAAGGTCTAAACAGACATTTCTCCACAGAAGCCATACAGAGGGCTGATGAACACATGAAAAGGCATCACCCACTCTTCAGTTCAGGTCAGTTCAGTTCGGTCGCTCAGTCGTGTCCGACTCTTTGCGACCCCGTGAACTGCAGCACGCCAGGCCTCTCTGTCCATCACCAACTCCCGGAGTCCACTCAGACTCAGGTCCATCGAGTCACTGATGCCATCCAGCCATCTCATCCTCTGTCGTCCCCTTCTCCTTCTGCCCCCAATCCCTCCCAGCATCAGAGTCTTTTCCAGTGAGTCAGCTCTTCGCATGAGGTGGCCAAAGTCCTGGGGTTTCAGCTTTAGCATCATTCCTTCCAAAGAAATCCCAGGGCTGATCTCCTTCAGAATGGACTGGTTGGATCTCCTTGCAGTCCAAGGGACTCTCAAGAGTCTTCTCCAACACCACAGTTCAAAAGCATCAGTTCTTTGAGAGATGCAAATCAAAACCACAATGAGGTATCGCCTCACACCAGTCACGATCGCCATTATCAGAAAGTCTGCAGACAGACTGGAGAGGGTGTGGAGAAAACGGACCCTCCTCCACTATTGGTGGGAATGTACATTTGGTACAGTGCCCATGGAGAACAGTATGGAGACTGCTTATAGAAACTAGAAATAAAAGTACCATGTGACCTAGCAACCCTCCCACTGGGCATATCGTCTGAGAAAAACGTAACTGAAAAAGACCTGTAGACTCCACTGCTTCCTGCAGCGCTATTTATAATAACCAAGACTTGGAAGCTACCTAGACATCCAGAAAGAGAGGGATGGATAAAAGAGTGGTGCCACATACATACAATGAAATACTACTCAGCTATGAAAAAGGATGGAATGATGCCATTTGGAGTAACATGGATGGACCCAGAGATGACCTTAGTAAGTGAAATAAGCCAGACAGATGAAGACAGATATCATAAGAAATCACTTATATGTCGAATCTAAAAAAAAAAAAAAAGACAAATGAGCATTTTTCTCAAAACAGAAGGAGACCCACAGACAAGGAAAACAAAGTTCTGCTTCGCAAAGGGGAAACAGCAATGGAACTGAACATGAAAGTCACTGTTGTGTCCGACTCTTTGCGACCCCATGGACTGGAACCCACCAGGCTCCTCTGTGCACGGGACTCTCCAAGCAGGAATGCTGGAGAGGGTTGTCATTTCCTCCTCCTCCAGGGGATCTTCCCGACCCAGGGATCGAACCCACATCTCTCACGTCTCCTGAAAGCTGGGTCCTTTACTACTAGTGGTCCCTGGGAAGCAGGGATGTCTCTGTTAGAAGTTTGGAATTAGCAGGTGCAAACTGTTGTACATAGGTTGGATAAACACCAAGATCCTCCTGTGTAGCTCAGGAAACTATATTCAATATCCTGTTATAAATCATAATGGAAAAAGTGTTCGGAAAAATATGTGTGTGTGTGTGAAACTGAACCACTTTGCTGTATACCAGAAAGTAACAGAATATCACAAACAGCTCCACTTACAGTTTTTCTAAAAAAAAGAAAATTGGAAGAAAACAGGATTTCGGATTGTAATGAGAACTGTGAAGGAACCCAGAGTAACTGCTGTGTGGTGGGGTTACTTAACATCGCATGATCGGGGAGGGCCTCTCTGAGGATGAGAAATTCAGACAACGAACAGATAAAATCGCAATAGAAAGAACAAGGCAGACAGAATCTAGTCGGAGATTCTGGGCCACACATTTGTCTTTTCACCATGTGAACGAGCCTTGTAAGTTTGCTGAAATTTAATAAACTTCAGCGGCGGGAGTTCAGGAGCACACTACAGGGAACTCGGCTTTCTCCCTGGGCTGGGGGATTACAAAAGGTGCTTTGCTGGAAATCCCATTTGCACTTTCGAAAGCTGGTGACAGGCTATGACCGAGAACGTCTTATCGTTTGCCAAGCAAGGAAAAGTGGACTGAACGTGGTGAAAAAGCAGCATCTTTCTACAAATCCTGGTCTTTGCTGATGTTCAGCTTCCGTATTCCTTTCCATTTCAGTTGAGTCAGTGGGTGGGTGGATGGTTAGCTCGATATTTCTGGCGTAAGAGGAAGGTAAATGAAAGAAAGAAAAACAGCCAATTTCTATTTAATGCTAGGGAGAAAAAAAGCATGGGACTTCTCTCGTAATAGGCTGGTTAAGACTCAGAACTTCATGTGCAAGGGACGTGAGTCCCATCTCTGATCATGGAACTCAGATTTCACACACTTAGGTGTTTGTGCAGTGCAGCCAAAAAAAGTTATTTTAAAGAAGGTAGGTAGAGTGAGAAAGCTTGATTGGAAAACATTCTAAAGAAGAAAGAGGTAATCAGTTCAGTTCAGTTGCTCAGTCGTGTGTGACTCTTTGTGACCCCATGAATCGCAGAACACTAGGCCTCCCTGTCCATCACCAGCTCCTGGAGTTTACTCAGAGTCATGTCCATCGAGTCAGTGATGCCGTCCAGCCATCTCATCCTCTGTCATCCCCTTCTCCTCCCACCCCCAATCCCTCCCAGCATCAGGGTCTTTTCCAAGAAGTCAACTCTTTGCATCAGGTGGCCGAAATGTTGGAGTTTCAGCTTCAGCATTAGTCTCTCCAATGAACACCCGGGACTGATCTCCCTTAAGATGGACTGGTTGGATCTCCTTGCAGTCCAAGGGACTCTCAAGAGTCTTCTCCAACACCACAGTTCAAAAGCATCAATTCTTCGGTGCTCAGCCTTCTTCACAGTCCAACTCTCACATCCATACATCACCACTGGAAAAACCATAGCCTTGCGTAGACGGACCTTTGTTGGCAAAGCAATATCTCTGCTTTTCAATCTGCTTTCTAGGTTGGTCATAACTGTCCTTTCAAGGAGTAAGCGTCTTTTAATTTCATGGCTGCAGTCTATACTGGTGCCTAAAACTGTAAAATGTCTGAATGTAATATTGTTGCTACAGTGAACTGTGAAATAAGATCCTATAAAATATATATATTTGAACCATGTGATGTAACTTTCTCTCTAGGCTTTAGTTACCAAAATTTGAAGATAAACATTTTTAAATGCACACCTGTGCAAACAGCAGGTGGAACATCACTTTTTATATTTAAGAATTATGTGGGGGTGAAAGAAACGGTTTTCAAAATGGTACGTTTAACAGTATTTAACATAAAACTTTGAAGAAAGAACATATTGGATGCATCCAAATATTTTTTAGGACTTTGTTCTTTTAGGGTCTGATCTCAGGCAGTGCTAAAAACAGTTCCTTTCTTTTCTTTTTTGGGGGGGAGGGCATTCTTTGGAAATGAATGTTAATTACGGAAAAGAAATAGCGTAAAGAAGCAGAGAATTAGCAAAAATGCATTTCCTATGTTCTCGTTTTCCTGTGTCGAGGAAATAGGAAAGACCTGTAGAGTTCGTCTAATTAATTGGTGCTTCTTTTCAGTGGAGAAATGATGCCTGTGGTTGAATGCACACAGCACTTGGCAACCACAGCTTTCTTTAGATCCCATGGGAGAGGGTACTGAGTGGGAAGGTTTCAATTGAAGTTTGTTCAGGAGTTGGTGAAGACAGGGTCCTCGCTCTGACACTGCAGCGCTTGCTGTATGACAGGTGGACCAACCTCGTCTGCTGAGAGATGAACCAAACTGCATATTCTACACAGTTAAGCTGTTTGCTTCCCTGAAACTCTGCTGGGCGTTCAGGATCACCCTGATGCTGGGAAAGGTTGAGGGCAGGAGGAGAAGGGGAAGACAGAGGGTGAGATGGTCAGATGGCATCACTGACTCGATGGACATGAGCAGACTTCCGGGACATAGTGAAGGACTTGGCTCAATACACGGGGTTGCAAAGACTTGGACACAACAGAGGGACTCAACCCAGCAATTTAACCTCGTCTGCTGAGAGATGAACCAAACTGCATATTCTACACAGTTAAGCTGTTTGCTTCCCTGAAACTCTGCTGGGCGTTCAGGATCACCCTGATGCTGGGAAAGGTTGAGGGCAGGAGGAGAAGGGGAAGACAGAGGGTGAGATGGTCAGATGGCATCACTGACTCGATGGACATGAGCAGACTTCCGGGACATAGTGAAGGACTTGGCTCAATACACGGGGTTGCAAAGACTTGGACACAACAGAGGGACTCAACCGCAGCAATTCAAGGTCACAAAACAGCTCTTGTCAAAGAAAGTCTGTTCATTGCTCATCGTGTCTGACTTTTTGCAACCCCATGGACTGCAGCCCTCCAGGCTCCTCTGTCCATGGGATTCTCCAGGCAGCAGTGCAGAAGTGGATTGCTGTTCATGTCTCCAGTGTATCTTCCCAATCCAGGGATCAAGCATGCGTCTCCTGCAATTCAGGAGGAGCTTTAGGGTCCAAGCTGCCAGGGAAGCCTGTCACACAATATTATCCTAACAGTTACTTTCCTCTCCGACACCTCTTCCCTGCTTGGGATGCCCTTGAGTTCTTTCTCAGGAATCGCTTTTGAAACTACACCCGACCTTGCCTTCCTGCAATATTCCCAGTACTCTTTCCTGATCTTCTCTCATCCTGCACTTGGAACTCTGTCTCATCATTTTACTCTTTCCTAGTTGATGATTCAGCTCCCTATATATTGTCTGATAATCACCCCCTTTCATCTCACCCCTGAGTATTTTTCTTCTTTGCCTTATCCCCCTCCATCCCTGAAGACAGATACTTGGCCTTGCATTTCTTTCATCTTCAAAATAAAATATCATGATGGCACAATAAATTATATTTCATGACCCTATTTTTGTTTATACACAGTGGGACAAATTTTCTGAAGATGGCATAGGTCCTCTGAGTAAACGTTACCATCGGGAACAGTTCTCAAACCCACCATCACTCTTATGTCTAATTTCTACTAATTTTAAAAGACATACCCTTGATGCTATTGTTGACATTTGTGGGGCATTAATTCATTCCAATGGCAAACATTTACTGTGCTCCAGACCTATTCACTGCAGTGCCATAGGTACCACTGGGGAAAAAAGTATGGAAAAGTCGCTTTGTGTTGTAAGAGAAATACAATATGTGTTTGTCATAATCTGGGAAAAACAAGGTGTCTTCTTCTTTATAAGATATTTTTGGGGGGGGGATGGGGACCATTTTTAAAGTCTTTATTGAATTTGTTCAAACATTGCTTCTTTTATATTTTGGCCATGAGGCATGTGGGTCCCTGAGCAGGGATTGAACCCACGACCCCGTGCATGAAAAGGCAAAGTTTTAACCACTGGACAACCAGTCAAGTCCCAAGGGGTCTTGATTACCTAAAGCAAAGTATGTTCAAAGATGGAGCAGAAGATGAACTTATGGCCAGATTTGAGAATGAACCCAGAGTACAGTGAAAGGTCCATCCAGTCACAACTATGGTTTTTCCAGTCGTCACGTACGGATGTGAGAGTTGGACTATAAATACAGCTGAGCACCGAAGAATGAATACTTTTGAACTGTGGTGTTGGAGAAGACTCTTGAGAGTCCCTTGGACTGCAAGGAGATCCAACCAGTCCATCCTAATGGAGATTAGTCTTAGGTGTTCATTGGAAGGACTGATGCTGAAGCTGAAACTCCAATATTTGCCCACCTGGTGTGAAGAACTGACTTATTTGAAAAGGCCCTGATGCTGGGAAAGATTGAAGGCAGGAGGAGAAGGGGACAGCAGAGGATGAGATGGCTGGATGGCATCACTGACTCGATGGACGTGAGTTTGAGTAAACTCCGGGAGTTGGTGATGGACAGGGAAGCCTGGCCTGCTGCAGTCCACGGGGTCGTAAAGAATTGGCCACAACTGAGTGACTGAACTGACAGTGAATGTGAGAAAAAAGACTTAGGGGTTAATTTGGGCTCTTGCTGTGACTGTCCCTAGGTTTCTCAGACGTGGCTCTGCCAACACTGAGTGGCACAGAGGAACGTGGGTGGGAGGAAATTGGACACTTCTCTTTAGGATCCTTGGGTGGAAGCTTAGCGAGAAGTGAGGCATGATTTCCAAGGGATAACAGGGCAGCTATGAATGGGTGAGAGGATAAACACAAGGGGGACCCCAAAGCTGGACTCAGCTTGACCTCAGCAAGGGAGACCGATGCTAAGGGAAGGTGAACACAGAGACGGACACACAGGTCACGTGGAGGGGCTGGGAACCACTGATAACTGGCCATTTATTGTAAAGCTAACCCAAAGGCTCGGAGAAGGCAATGGCCCCCCACTCCAGTACTCTTGCCTGGAAAATCCCATGGTTGGAGGAGCCTGGTGGGCTGCAGTCCATGGGGTCGTGAACAGTCGGACACAACTCAGCAACTTCACTTTCACTCTTCACTTTCATGCATTGGAGAAGGAAATGGCAACCCACTCCAGTGTTCTTGCCTGGAGAATCCGAGGGATGGGGGAGCCTGGTGGGCTGCCATGTCAGGGGTCGCAGAGTCAGACACGACTGAAGCAACTTTAGCAGCAGCAGCAGCAGCGACCCGAAGGCTAGGGAAAAAAATGGAAGCTTTCCTTAGAAATGGAGCAGTTCAAAGCTGTTCATCCCAATTCAGAATCTCACACCTCTGCTCTTAAGTGGTTCCCTTTGTTTTAGTGGAAAAGAAGAAAAAAAAAAAAACCAAGCTGGAAATAAATCTCCCTGACACTGTGCTATTCAGGAAGTCAGACCTCCCCCACGCATCATGGAAGTCTGTCTCCAGCTTTCTCTTGCAGTCTCTGAAAATGAAAGGGCACACACGCCCTTCCCCACCATCCCTTGGGCCAATAACCTGTCTCAGCTCGTCGGGAAAAGTGAGTGAAAAGAAAAACATGCATTTGTTGTAAAGCTGTCTGTAATCTGTTGCGGCATCATCAGCTGTCCGTGGTGCTGAATTTATAATGGCGGCGTCCGGTTGACAAGCCTAATCCGTGCTCTTCTAGGAGCTTTAGGGTCCAAGCTGCCAGGGAAGCCTGTCACACAATATTATCCTAACAGTTACTTTCCTCTCCGACACCTCTTCCCTGCTTGGGATGCCCTTGAGTTCTTTCTCAGGAATCGCTTTTGAAACTACACCCGACCTTGCCTTCCTGCAATATTCCCAGTACTCTTTCCTGATCTTCTCTCATCCTGCACTTGGAACTCTGTCTCATCATTTTACTCTTTCCTAGTTGATGATTCAGCTCCCTATATATTGTCTGATAATCACCCCCTTTCATCTCACCCCTGAGTATTTTTCTTCTTTGCCTTATCCCCCTCCATCCCTGAAGACAGATACTTGGCCTTGCATTTCTTTCATCTTCAAAATAAAATATCATGATGGCACAATAAATTATCTTTCATGACCCTATTTTTGTTTATACACAGTGGGACAAATTTTCTGAAGATGGCATAGGTCCTCTGAGTAAACTTTACCATCGGGAATAGTTCTCAAACCCACCATCACTCTTAAGTCTAATTTCTACTAATTTTAAAAGACATACCCTTGATGCTATTGTTAACATTTGTGGGGCATTAATTCATTCCAATGGCAAACATTTACTGTGCTCCAGACCTATTCACTGCAGTGCCATAGGTACCACTGGGGAAAAAAGTATGGAAAAGTCGCTTTGTGTTGTAAGAGAAATACAATATGTGTTCGTCATAATCTGGGAAAAACAAGGTGTCTTCTTCTTTATAAGATATTTGGGGGTGGGGTGGGGACCATTTTTAAAGTCTTTATTGAATTTGTTCAAACATTGCTTCTTTTATATTTTGGCCATGAGGCATGTGGGTCCGTGAGCAGGGATTGAACCCACGACCTTGTGCATGAAAAGGCAAAGTTTTAACCACTGGACAACCAGTCAAGTCCCAAGGGGTCTTGATTATCTAAAGCAAAGTATGTTCAAAGATGGAGGAGAAGATGAACTTATAGCCAGATCTGAGAATGAACCCAGAGGAGTACAGTGAAAGGTCTGTCTAGTCACAACTATGGTTTTTCCAGTCGTCACGTACGGATGTGAGAGTTGGACTATAAACGCAGCTGAGCGCCGAAGAATGAATACTTTTGAACTGTGATGTTGGAGAAGACTCTTGAGGGTCTTTTGGACTGCAAGGAGATCCAACCAGTCCATCCTAAAGGAGATTAGTCCTAGGTGTTCATTGGAAGGACTGATGCTGAAGCTGAAACTCCAATATTTGCCCACCTGGTGTGAAGAACTGACTTATTTGAAAAGGCCCTGATGCTGGGAAAGATTGAAGGCAGGAGGAGAAGGGGACAGCAGAGGATGAGATGGCTGGATGGCATCACTGACTCGATGGACGTGAGTTTGAGTAAACTCCGGGAGTTGGTGATGGACAGGGAAGCCTGGCCTGCTGCAGTCCACGGGGTCGTAAAGAATTGGCCACAACTGAGTGACTGAACTGACAGTGAATGTGAGAAAAAAGACTTAGGGGTTAATTTGGGCTCTTGCTGTGACTGTCCCTAGGTTTCTCAGACGTGGCTCTGCCAACACTGAGTGGCACAGAGGAACGTGGGTGGGAGGAAATTGGACACTTCTCTTTAGGATCCTTGGGTGGAAGCTTAGCGAGAAGTGAGGCATGATTTCCAAGGGATAACAGGGCAGCTATGAATGGGTGAGAGGATAAACACAAGGGGGACCCCAAAGCTGGACTCAGCGTGACCTCAGCAAGGGAGACTGATGCTAAGGGAAGGTGAACACAGAGACGGACACACAGGTCACGTGGAGGGGCTGGGAACCACTGATAACTGGCCATTTATTGTAAAGCTAACCCAAAGGCTCGGAGAAGGCAATGGCCCCCCACTCCAGTACTCTTGCCTGGAAAATCCCATAGATGGAGGAGCCTGGTGGGCTGCAGTCCATGGGGTCGTGAACAGTCGGACACAACTCAGCAACTTCACTTTCACTCTTCACTTTCATGCATTGGAGAAGGAAATGGCAACCCACTCCAGTGTTCTTGCCTGGAGAATCCGAGGGATGGGGGAGCCTGGTGGGCTGCCATGTCAGGGGTCGCAGAGTCAGACACGACTGAAGCAACTTTAGCAGCAGCAGCAGCAGCGACCCGAAGGCTAGGGAAAAAAATGGAAGCTTTCCTTAGAAATGGAGCAGTTCAAAGCTGTTCATCCCAATTCAGAATCTCACACCTCTGCTCTTAAGTGGTTCCCTTTGTTTTAGTGGAAAAGAAAAAAAAAAAAAACCAAGCTGGAAATAAATCTCCCTGACACTGTGCTATTCAGGAAGTCAGACCTCCCCCACGCATCATGGAAGTCTGTCTCCAGCTTTCTCTTGCAGTCTCTGAAAATGAAAGGGCACACATGCCCTTCCCCACCATCCCTTGGGCCAATAACCTGTCTCAGCTCGTCGGGAAAAGTGAGTGAAAAGAAAAACATGCATTTGTTGTAAAGCTGTCTGTAATCTGTTGCGGCATCATCAGCTGTCCGTGGTGCTGAATTTATAATGGCGGCGTCCGGTTGACAAGCCTAATCCGTGCTCTTCGCTGAAGGCTCCCTGGGTGCTGCTTTCAAGCTCTCAAGCATCCAGACTGGCATGTATAAAGCACTCTCCAAGTATCTCCTTTAATGATGTTGGGTAAGAAGCCTTGGCGGCCGTCCTCAAATTCCGATCTTGCTTGTGCACTGATGAGGGCTGGATTTCTGCAGACACTCAGATACTTCTCCAGCCACGTGAAGTAAGTACATGATGCATGTCAGTGATGTCAAGGAGCAGCGCAGCTGGCTGTGTCTAGAAGTAGGATTCTGCTGCTGATGGTATTTCAGTCACTCAGTCGTGTCAGACTCTTTGAGACCCAGTGGACTGTAGCCCGCCAGGCTCCTCTGTCCATGGGATTCTCCAGGCAAGAAAACTGCAGTGGGTTGCCATTTCCTTCTCCAGGGGATCTTCTCCAGGTACCAAACCTGGGTCTCCTGCATTGCAGGCAGATCCTTTACCATCTGAGCCACCAGGGAAGCCCCCGGAATTAGGGTGGTATAAACCTGATGAGGATTTTTCTCCTGGCCCACTTACGGCAAAGGGGAAAGGAAAGAAAGCCGGAATGTCTCATTTGGCTTCACCTTCCGTTCACGCCTTTCGCCTGGTGAGGACAGCTCTCCTATCGGACAGCTTATCCTTCGCTGCTTTTAGATTTTGTCCTAGCAACGTGTTTTCCAATAGCACATTTTACTATGGTTAGAAAGACTTTGAATTTTAAGCTTGAGCTGGTCTTAAAGAGGCATAATTTCCCCTCCCTCCCACCACTGTCATTGGCCTAGAACATAAAAATCATCCCAAAACACCATGAATACAAACTCTTGGCCTGAAAGGGTCTTGACCACCAGTTAACTGAAGGATTGTTGAGTTAATTCATTTAGACTCTTACGTTAATTTCTGCTGTAACCACTGAAGTCACTCAGTTATATGAAGGTATGTGTATATATACTACCTATATACGTATATTGAAGAAGGCGATGGTACCCGACTCCAGTACTCTTGCCTGGAAAACCCCATGGGTGGAGGAACCTGGTGGGCTGCAGTCCATGGGGTCGCTAAGAGTCGAACACGACTGAGCAACTTCCCTTTCACTTTTCACTTTCATCCATTGGAGAAGGAAATGGCAACCCAGTCCAGTGTTCTTGCCTGGAGAATCCCAGGGATGAGGGAGCCTGGTGGGCTGCCGTCTCTGGGGTCGCACAGAGTCGGACATGATAGAAGCGACTTAGCAGCAGCAGCAGCAGCATATACATACATACTTAGGAAAGTCGCTCAGTCATGTCTGACTCTTTGCAGCCCCATGGACTGTATAGTTCATGGAATTCCCCCGGTCAGAATACAGGAATGGGTAGCCTTTCCTTCTCCAGGGCATCTTCCCAACCCAGAGATGGAACCCATGTCTCCTTCATTGCAGACGGATTATTTAGCAGCTGAGCCACAAGGAAAGCCCATTTATATGTACTTGTATATACATATATACACATGTGTACAGATGGGCTTCCCAGGTGCCACAGTGCTAGAGAATCTGCTTGGCAGTGCTGGAGACAGAGGTTCGATCCGTGGGTTGCAGAGATCCCCTGAAGAAGGAAATGACTCCAGTATTCTTGCTTAGAAAATCCCATGGATAGAGGAGCCTCATGGGCTACAGTCCATGGGCTCACAAAGAGTCGGATGTGACTGAGCTTGCAACACATATGCATAAATACA